>JANEHU010004263.1:0-147819 GCA_027563435.1 Nasonovia ribisnigri | reverse complement strand
AGACGACGACGATAACAACAGGTTATGGCTCACCTCGAATTAGCTTTATAAATTTGCGGCTCCCAAAATTAAGGTTAGTGGCCACCCCTGGTCAATAGTCTATACCTACTTCTTAACATATATAATACGTATTTAATTTTAAACAATGTTAAATAACCTGTTAGTAATAAATCATAAGATACTCACTTTATATACTTACTAAACATCATGACAGTAAAAAAAGTTTTCAGGAATTAATTTATAATTGTAATTTGTTCGTGTTGATTTTTTATACCATTATTTATAACAGTGATTCTTAAATTTGTATTAAGATGATGAAAACTTATTTACGTACAAAACATTTAAACACAAATTTAAGAATTAACAATCCGTTTGGCATTTGATCTCAAAATAATAAACAATAAAAAACTATTTTTAGGTAGGTTCCTATATTACAATTAATATAAGATATTATGTATAACATGGTGTCTGACGGCCGATAAACCAAATAACAACAATAATATCTTTAGGTATAAAATAAGAGTACCTATATGATTTGAATTGAGTTAGGTGACTTCAGATAAATTTACTCAACTTGATTTTAGGCATTTAGTTAGAAGTACTCTAAAATTGTTGAAAATATAAACTATTAAATTATATAATATAACAATAACGGGTAATACGGAATTGGTTCCCGGGGTAAATTAAGTATACGAATTGGTTCCCGAAAAAAAGTACTTATCAGTATACAATTGTTCGAATTAGTTCCCAAATAAAAGTTTATCGACAAAAATATTATAAAATAGAAATACGGCCAAATTTTGAACTTACAATTCGTTAAAAATGTACGTTGTAAATTCATAGCACATTAATTTATATTAGGTACCTATTTGGCTATTTTATTATGACTTATTATGATAGGTAGGTACATTATTGCAGTTAGGAAAAAATATTATTATACACTTGTATTCTATAGCAAGCACAAAATATATTGTTACTGACAAATACGTAATACGTTTATGTACTGTGTAGAGTATAATAATATTATATTATGTATAATATAGACTGAGCAACATTTTTAACCATATCTAAGTATTCTAGACAGTCCTAATAATCTGTATAAAATGAAAATTGTTGCTGGTTGAATATAATATTTTAATAGTTTGAAAAGTTAATTTAACAAATTTGTGTTTTCATGAAAGCATGTTGGAAGTGGGAACTAATTCGTACGTTACCTATAGACAACCCATGGGAGCCAACTCGTATGTTACCTGTAGACAACCCAGGAACCAATTCAACAATTGGGAACCAACTCGTAGTCGTCCACAATAACCTATATAACCCAACTATACACCCGCGAAAAATGAACAATTACGGCGCAATATCGGTGTATCTTGATTTTAGTGTACGTAGCTTGATTTGTGAACTAATTCAAACTAGATAGGCAACCCACCTGTAATGCATTGGATATACTACTTACTACTTAGTGTATAACAATCTATAAGACCTTCGTCAAAATCGATCGAGCAGTTCTTAAGTCTGTAAGATACAAACATAAGGACATTGCCTTTTGTTGATTATTTAAATAACAAACAATAAATTAAATATTATTTTATTTAAAAAAAAATCCCATAGTATGTTGGGTGGACTGGTATATATGATTTTTTTTTTTTAAATTTTAATTCTATAACTAATGAAAACCTTATAAATAACGAAAAAAAATTCAATTTTTGTGATCCAAAACGAAATAGCAATCTATATGAGTTGAAAATAGAAGGTTACAACACCCCCGAGATTCAAAGAATCTATTAATATAACATTTATTAAAATCTGTACAGTAGACCGTAGTTTCTGACATTAACCGTTGATAATAAACTTATTTCGCGTTTATATACATACAGGTAGATACAAAATGTACGATATACCTATCTAATATAATATAACTGTCAACGACTTCGACACCAAATATTTAATTTGTGTACAGTTTTGAGAACCACTGTGTGGAAACACTTTGTGATCCTGTTTACCTATATACACATAACTATAGAAGCTTTCGTATGGCAACCGAACGTCGACAGTAAACGATCGGCCGTCACCCGATGTCTATATAATATTATAACCTATTATGCCTATAGTATCTATCATGTGCGTATAAGCGCCGGAGATCGTGATAAAGCTCGTTAGCGCGATATCTTATGAGACAAAGAATAAGCACCGTCTCTCTGGGTCGTAAAATAATAATAATAAAAATAGACGAGAGGAAAAAATACGCGACCGTTCAGACCGGTTTTCTTTCATACTTTTATTGTGAGCTCACCCCCTCGTCTACGTTTTATATTATTAATATTATTATTACACATCTTATTATCTTTTCCTCTCTCTCACATTTTTTTTTGTCATTTTATATATAGATATAAGTATATATAGAGCAGGTATACTGCACCATGACATATATATTATACGCATATAATATTTTATATGTAAAAACTGAGTGCACATAATATAAACCATTCGTTATTACATAAAGTGTGATAATACGTCTTTAGATGGGAGAAAGACGGAGAGAAAAATAATATTGTCATTGTCATTTATACCGGTACAGTCGTACAGAATTAATTTCATTAGCACGCGTATATTAAATGTCGTATGGGTATATTACTATAAACATAATATAATTAGCTATAACACAGTTTTTGAGTGGACATAGATGGGTTACTGTGACGGATTTAAGGTCGAGAGGGGATGCTTGGGAGCTGAAGAACCCACCGTCCCATTTTTGATTGTAAAACTGTAATGGTCGTTCTGTGGACAGTAGTATTACATATTTACAATATATCTGGACCATAATATCACAAATATACTGTAGTTTCTGTGTTTGGTTTCAGTTTATCATTTTTCCTAGTATAAACGAAGTGATAAGCTTATAGCTTCATTAGAAACCGTGGCCGATTTATTAATAAACACAAGTACTTTAAGTATTATGCATTGAGCAGTGAGCTACAGAGTTCTAAACCATATAAATTATGTGTTTGAACTTTGAAGACGTGTGTAAAAATCTCGATACAACAATTAGGATTTAATTTTAAAATTCAGATCAACCCTCGACATGCTATCTACCTATATAATGGTCGTATGATTTTCCGTGGAGGGAAATTTCTTTATCGTAGCATTAGTTATTATATTGTGTAGGTACACACACTATAAATATACACGCACACTTTACATAATATATGTAGAACATCAGAATAGGATATCAATTTGATAATCAGCGTATTAATAATCTGACTTCGGTGTTGTACTAATTTAATAGTTTATAAAATATTTTACATAGGCACCTAAATAATATGTATAATAGAGGTACCTATAGATTTTAATATAAATAATATATACCTGTACGTATGTTATTAACGTGTATGGTGTTATTAACTTATTATTGATATAATATGCATAAAGTAATTATTATATATAATAAACGCGTATATCTTGTCTTCCGCGATAAAATGGCCGGATATACGCAAATCGTGTTTTGTAAAACAGCCTATTATAAAACTTGACCGCCGTAAATCGCATCGCGAAAATACGTAATATTCGCCTCCTCACGACCGTCTACTATGATTTTCCCAATACCCATGTACACACGTTAAAATAACAACGAAAATATACCTATACGACGGTCTTGGCGTGAACATAGCGAAAAACCGTTTACACCAAACGCATTTGAAAAATAGCTATTTTCACCCAAATGCTACGTGTACATTATGTTACAATATTATACCTATTACCTACGTCCCGCCTATAATTTGCACCGCCATATAAAGGTACGTTATTGACTTTCCCCGCAACAATTACCACTTATATAGGTAATTATATTATATTACCGCGGTTCAGTGTGGGGTTTTTCACTGTCGATACAGTTTCAAGTTATAAACTTATACTATACCTTTACGATATTGTATACGATCAGATAACTCAACATAAGATTCCGTGAGTATACCAACATCTCACACGCATTTGCTACTCACTTAACTGGTACATAATATTGGCATCATTATTATTTTCAAACTAAAAATCATTAAACACGATACACGAAGCTCCCCACCTCGCAGACTTTAGTCACCAGCAGGTAACTATAATATTTTCAGTGGGTTAGTTAGAGAAAAACGGTGGTAACTAACGATCGTTTTGCAAGACGCCTGACTCAATATTATGATTCATAAGATAAGACGGACGTATCAATAAAAAATATTATATTGTTTATGCTCGTCAGAAAACTGCGGTGATCGTGTCAATTTCCAAACCTTCGGTTGGTTAGTCTGAAAAAAAGGTCGTTACAAGTCTTTTCCTCCACGTAATGTACCGTAGCTTCCGATTTTCGATCAAATCGTTTTTAATTTTTATAACCTTATTATTAATATATGGTTTGGTGTCATCGTCTGTGAGTTCATTGGTATAGTACAGTAGGACGTTATAAAGGCTCGAAACAAGTCGACGGAATTCTTATTTGCGAACCTCATAAGGTCTTCAGGTCTGTTGGCCGAAGATTGTGTACTTTGTATCGAACATAGCCTTTCCAAACAAAAAACACTGTTCTTGAATACGCAATTATTTTTATTTTACGTCGTAATTAAATGATCCTATTTTTTCTAATATTATGTATAGCTAGGTATAACGACTTTTTAAAAATGTGTATTTGATAAAATCCAAGTTCCCTGCAGTATAGGTAGGTTATCCTACATTTAGGGCCCATAATTTTCAGGTGCACACATCAGATAGTGCATGTGATATGTATATAGTGTGATCAGGACGACTGTGAATTGATCCCACATAGACATCAAAAAAAGTCAGCATAAAAAACTCTATAAGTATACTAAAGAATCATTATTTAAAAAATATGAAAAATCAGTATATAAATATGGTGTAAAAAATTTTAAGTTTAAGATATTGTTGGATGAGTGCGACATGAACAAATATATTTATAAGACGAAAATCAAACAATAAATAATGTGTGTAAATGAGTGTAAAAAGTTTTGATAGTTGAAAATTTCAAATTATTAACAATATTAAAAAAAGTAATAAAATATGGAAAAATTACCAATAAAGTATAAAGCAAAAAAAATAAAAGTCTCAAAATTGAATTTATTAGTACCAAATTCAAATTTTGTATTAAAGAAGCTATGTCTACAGTAACTAGTAAGCTAAAAATAATGCATTTTTCTACAAATTAAAATGTCTAATGATAGTAATCACAGAACTATCAAGCTATTTTTAAGTATATAAATATAATATATTAACATATGTGCCGAATTCCTGGTAGGTATATATTGAATATAATACTATACTAAAAAGTTTATGACCCAATATATTGATGTACTAAAGAAGTAAGTACTTATAATTGCTAATAATTTAGTAGTACCTATGCTGAGTATACTTTGCTTAAATAATACATATTCAAATATATATATATATTATATTTTTCAGTTTATTTTTAATGACTAATAAAATATGTTAGGTTTTTGTCCGTTGTCATTGATGTATGTATAGCCCGAGTATGGGACATAAATATTTACTTTTATCTTAAACTGATTCAGCAAGATATCGAGATTACGAAAATATAGGTAAAATAAAAATATTAAATAGATAAACTTTTAATAACTAAATATTTTCAATAAAAAAAGTGATAGGATCATGACGGTTCCTATAATAAATTGGTTGCTTATTGATTGACTTCTAAAAAATATTACTTTATAATATAGAATTATAATATGTAATAGGTATATATGTGTGTAATATAATGGGTATATACTATAAAGCTGGGAAAGGTACCTGATTAAAAGTAAAAATAAATGACAAGAGTTAAGAGTATTTATATAATTAATAAATAAATAGGTAACACTTATTTACATTTTCATTATATTATTATGATAAATCATATAATATATTTGTTTACCCAATTGATGTTTATTTCATGTCGACGACGTGGCAGCACTATACCTACATAAATTTACATTATTCTAATTACCTAAATATTTGATTATATGTACCAATATAATATAGTTGAATATTATGTAAATCTAAAACAAAATTCAACTCTCCAAAAAATGCATTTAACATTCATATATACCTATATATTTTATAAGTATTTATAAGGTTCTCTTGCGAGCAAAGAAGGAGCATCAATTTATCCATCAATTAACGTGCGCAAGAATATTAGGTTAGCATAACACGCCTATTAGCTAAGGAGGTAAAACCGTATGTATATTATAAATGTATGAATTTTACTTATTTCATATAAAATAGGTAAGAAATAAGGTTAATAAAACATAAGTATAGGTACTCTTAATGAACAATGATGTATATCAATTTTTTTATTAGAGCAATACAATTTAGTTAAAAGGTAAAAACAAATGTTTTTGAATAATTATTATTTTACTTAGATTATTTATATATTTTAGTTATAGTGTTATATATTGAATAAGTATCTATATTTTATACTTACAATATATGAGTAGAGGAAACTTTATATTAAAATATTACAAATTAATAGATTTATTGTTTATATTTTATAGTATAGAGACAGCAGGATATACTTCGGGATGTTTATAAATTATAAATTAAACATGTTTTCAATTACTACCAAATTTCAAGTTATCTCTTATGTGTACAACAAAGTAAAATGTTATAGTTAATATTATCATATTATGTTTGCATAGAATAAACCATGCGGTTATGCGTTCGTAGTAAAAACGAAAACAATAAACCACATTTGACATCGTAATCCCATTGATTGGTAAAAGGTATACGCACGCGGCACGCAGCATTGTACCTAACGCGTTTATGGGAATTTTTTTTTTTAATTTTGTCTGCCATCTTTAAATTAAATACAGGTTACATATTATTATATTATATAAGTGAACTATATATTATTATATTATTAGAAATTATTGTGCGCACATATATATTTGTATATGTATATAATATTGCATATGTTTATGTATATTTATATAATACACTTTTATATCGAATACCTAGTACAACTTACAACGTGTGCTTAGGCATCGGCGATTTAGTGCAGGTATTGTATATTATATAATATGTAGGTATGTAATATTATTGTATGATTATTATGAGATTGACACCCGAAAAAGAGTACATTGACCCGAGTGAAATGCATTTTCGTGAGCGGGTCCTTAATGACATTGACAGTGAAGGTTTATAGCCCGCTTTGTCGTGATCCTTTATTATTGGTATATAATATATATATATATAACTAATGTCTATGTTAACAACTTAGGATAATATATATAGTAGGTATGCCCAAAGGAAGTATAGTGCATGTACATTACATCAATATATTTTAGGCATATGTCTTAAGTAGTAAGTAGGTACTGCAGTATCATTATATTTTGTGTAGGTATAAGTCAACATGCAGAAATTATACAGTTATTCCAGATTGAACCACTTTTTTAGGAATTTCATAAATGTGTAGTAGGTATCATTGATTATTATTGTGTATTTTATGTACAAAACTAGATGATTTTAAACCTATCATCACCTATCACACTTGTCTATACTATTATCGTAAAATTTTTAATTTCCAGGAGTTTTGTGGCGGCGATTGGTGAAGAGTAGGTACCACTATGCTTTTTTGAGGGTTTAAAATTATTTTTTATTTTTTTCCTCAATTTTAAATTTCGTTTAGGTGAGCTTGAATATTTTGGGTTATTGTTTCGATGTCTTTAGAGCTTGAGTATATAGCACTGTCGTTAGCATATAGTGCTAATACTACATCACTAAATGCGTCGATATGATTTTGACTTATCATTTGTTCAAGTATTGAAGTTCAAGCAAGTACTGTACTCGCGTTCCATCTGATACCTTTATTATGCAATTAAACATAATATTAAATTGTATTATTATACGGCACACATGGTTGTGTCCCCGAATACACCAATAATTGTAACGGAACCAATCGAGTGAGAAAAAACGCCTATGGGTATACTATACTTGTACCTATACATGCATATACTATGTGCATAAACAAAATATAATTATATACATAATATTATATTATATTAGTATGTGCAATGTGCAAAATCATTAAAGTATTAAACGCAGAAAACTAGTATGTTTTGATTACGTATGTACGCGTATTATATTCATCCTGCAATTGTATTTATATTAATAATATTAATATTAATGGGTTATCTCAATAATTGTTCCATGGCATTGTCCGTAACAAATTAAAAAAATATAAGATCGAAAAAATTAATATTTTCATTTTTATTTTTTATTAACGACTAGAACACCAGTAACTTAAATGGTCAATCCCATTTTGGAAGGTCGCAAGATAATCCTTTGCATTAAAATCCAAGTAACAAAAATAGCACCTTAAATACAAGAAATTTTTTTTTGCAAAACTTTAGCTTACCGATACCGTGAATAGTTTAGCTTAGTTTTGAAATTCACCTGGATTTTTTCTATCACAAAATTAAAAACAAGTAAATTATGTATGAAAATGGCCAGCACCAGGTATCGGCACTTAAATTTGAAAAAATGTTAAGTTTTCAAATTTTTTTTTGGTCAACGTCAAAATTACCAGCTATTACATTAATAGTCATGCATAGTTTGGAAAATCGCAAGACGCTCCTTCAATTTAAAACTAATAACGTCAAATAACGTTAAAAAAAATATATAAGATTTCCTAGCGAATTTCAAAACTAATATAGATTATAGTTTACAGCACGTAAAGTGACATTTTTGCAAAATATTTTAGTTTTAACTAGGATTACGATTGAAAATAGTTTTAGAAACGACTTAGATTTTATAGTGGTGGGAGCTTATTCTGACGTCTCAAACCTGGGGTTACTATTTACTTAAATAGCGATCTATATGTTAGTGAAAAAAAAAAATAACGAAAATGTTACTTTTTTTTGCGCTTCTGTGGAATGGATTTTGAAGTTAAACTTTACATGGTATGTACTTACTTTGTTATTCCAAGCTACTGACTTACCCGACGACCTGGTTAGAATGCACCACGCTATAGTGATATAAAGAGACTACTTCGGAACACATTTTATTGTGGCCAGGCATATACTGGGGTAAATTATTTGTTGGAGAGCGGGCAGTGTGTGGTAAAAAAAAATCCATAAGGCAAATATACCTATATTAACCCCTATTACCCAACACTATTTCCCACTTAGTAAAATATCTTAAATTGCAGTTTTACCTGGTTATATCTGCTCCCCCCGCGTTTGGGCGAATTACCTTTTTACCCACATAAGAAAATGTTTGGGTGAGTTTCTTATAATGTTTTTGAGCGAGGATCATACAATATAATAGATGAAATTATAAATTTTGTAAAGATTAAGATTAGAATATTATATAAAATCTATAGGGAATTTTATATCAATCTAAATATGGCACATAATTTTCATTTTTCATCACACACACTTACATTTCACTTGTTCACTTATATTTATCTCACATATTTTTTTACTTTTAATGTTATTTTAACTTGATTTTTAATCATTTCAATTTTAATCACACACACTAAAAAAAAACAATCCACTTTTAACCATACCCATGAAATTCATGGACATTCCCAAGTCTGTCAAAATGAGAGGGAAAATGGATTGATGAAGTATAGCATTTCAAGATATTAAAAGGGTCACCCGGACAAATTGCATTTTTTTTTAAAATTCATCCAAACACCTGGTCCATATTACGCCTATTATTGAAGTGTGTGCAAAATTAACATCATACATTTAGGAAAGTGATCAAAAATAGTAATAGATAACTTCTTAAGAATGCGGGTTGGGACTCCGTTATTATAAAGGACAAAATAATACATAAAACGCGCCTATATTATGGTAGAGCCGTTATGAAAGTTTATACGTCATACCATTAGTCATTAGATGGATTTCATCTATATGCGTTCACATGTACGTTCATTTATTGACCGTATCCGTTCGCTATGATTGGACCTAAAACGTTTCACATCGGTTAGATGGTTTAGATCGGTTAAATCGGGTAAAATATTAGTTACCTCATATTATATTCTTATGTTATCAATATACAGCCGTGTACACAAAATAGTTGAACTAGATCCAACTTCATGGTACCATGTTTAAACATGTGGTAAGAACGTATAAACACTCTGGTATACCAAAAGTTTACCTGTACACCACCAATCACAGAAAAGTATTTTTATGCACTAACATGTACATGTATGTAGTGGAAACCCACCTTTATAATAAATTATATAATATATATCATATTATGATCAAATATATGTGTATAACTACCTAAAACATGTGTTTAAATATAAATGTAGGTCTACTGATAAGATTTAAGAGGGAGCTACACAGGCATTTGTTGTAGGTATATGTCTGACAAGTGCGTACATAAAACATTTTACGTTTAGCAGATCATGTTTAGTTCCACTAGTTTAATAATTAGAGTGAATTAATCTCTTATAAAATTTAAAGGTGAGATTATTATCAAGGGCGTCTCGTTGGCTTTTCATTATATTTTAATTTTAAAGCGAGTTATAAGTATTTTAAAATGTACGAACAAATAAGGTTTGAATATTTTTCGTTATGTTGATATACTATCACTCAATTACTAGGTACCTAAGTGTAGGATTTAATTTAGGACTCCTTGAATTTTATCACTGTAAATAAATGTATACCTTTTAAAAATTGTAATATTATTTAGATTGAATTGTAATCCAAAATAAGTCATGTTTGATGAATTGCAATAGTTTATAATCTAATATATAAACTAGTATATAATCGTTCGTTTCGATTCAATATTTGTCGTAGTTAGATACTACGTCTACCGAACAATCACGACACAATATAACTATATCGTCATGACCCTGAGAACTGAATATAACACGTGTTATTCTATAGTCTTACCACCTTAATTTTTACAGGGTCATTCAGAAAAATGAAAATACTGTTTTGCATAAACGATACTGTCAATGTTTTTTTCTGCATGGCCTTGTGTATAAATGTAAAATAGTAGGTACATTGATAATTGTGCCTAGTTAAGAATTACTATAATAATATTATGTATATTATACTTTGTATAATGTATGTAATATATACCTATATAATGTACAAGTACAGTTTATATTTCATACAGGTATACACACCATACTATAATGTTTCATAATATATACTATTGAATTGATAAAGTTTTAGTTGACATATACAGTTAAATTTAACGAGTATATCATACAGTCTAGGTACCTATATCTATAATTAGTAGGTAGGTAATATAAATACTGGTCATTTATCGGAGCGGTGAATGATGATATTACAAAAAGTTAACATTTATTTTATTTTTTAATTATTATTAGGTTGTATTTAGTTTATTTATTAAGTTTATGTTTTAGTTAAGTCAAATCATCTGTCTTGTTATGCATATAATATATAATACCAGTATAGGCATAGTACTAGCATTGATTAAATATACGATATATGATCATATATTTAATCTTAGGTACTTGGTACATTTTAAGAAATTCGGGACACCAAAATTAAATTGCTATCATAAAAAAAGGTATAATAATATATTATGTATATTTATATTTTTTTAAATATAATAAATATAGACTATATATAATATAAAGTATGTTAAATGTTGTATGTACAACGATCTGCTGACGTGCATACTGTAAAGAAATAATATTTCCAACTACGTCTAGATTACATTATACATAATTAAAAAAACACCAGGCTAACATTTTGTCCTTATATATAAGTTCAATATTTCACATTGATAATACATTAGCCATTCAGTATATATCAGTATATGAGTATATGATCATTCTTAGTTTCTTACATTGTGTATAAAAAAAATAGTAGTGTAACGAGCGAATATATATAAGTCATAACTGCAATGGGGATAAGTACGTGATTATAATACTATCCTTCTCCATGCATATTTTTTTTTCACTACGAAATTCTTGAAAAAAAATTAAATAAATAAAGAATAGAAGTCGGATTGTTTAATTATATATATATATATAACTACCTACCTACTTAAACAGGTTACGCTTTAATACAAGTAATAATGATAACGAGATAATAACAACATATCTCTACATATAATATACACACACATACACAATATATTATATTAAATACAAAAATCGTAATATAATACTTTTAGTAAGAGTCAAGAAGCTGTACATATATAATAATAATATTATTAATATTGTATACCACCGACCATCGCTCGGACTGCAGCTATATATCATGTGATGTACTATATTATATAGTGTTGTGGAATCGTGAAAATTACTGTGAGTAGTGAGTACCCATACCTATACGGCTATACCTATAAACGATTCACTTGCAAATTACCGTTTTGTCCTTAGAGGTACGAGGCTCATGTAGGTACCTAAGTATACACTACACTACACTACAAGTAAGAGTATAATAGGTGTACGATACATAATATCACGTATAACATAAAAATACTCGTTGTTATATAGGTATACACGAGGTAACGTGCAATACATTATTTTAGAAATCATTACAATCATTTTGAAAATACGTCTATTACATCATTTTTACTCGTTATAAAATAACATTTTTGAAAAATATTATTTTTTTACCAATTTTTTAACTTTGTACTCTTTTACAAAATGACAGGTGCCGAATATTATTCGGAGTGTTTGATCTATATAAATCAAATTTAGAACAAGTAGTTTATTAGTTACACATAATTAAAGTTTAGATGCAGAGTGGAATAATATTGTACAATAACATTTTACCACAATAATGTACCACTCCCTTCTGCTCATTAAAACTTATAAGTACTTATAATTCATAAAACATGCGTCTAAAATTTGATTTTTATGTACTGAAGAACTACCAAAAATATGCTGTTATGACTTAAGGAATTAAAAATGTATACTGTCATTAAAAAAGGTAAACATTTAAAAAACAAAAATGATAAATTTGGGGCTTAAAACTTAAAATTATGTAAAAAAATTATATTCAAAAACGTTAGTAGTTTTTGAAATTATGAGTGTGTCTTACGTTAAATGAATCACCCGATATATAAGTGCTTATCTAATATAATATAATATGGCTAGGTACTAGTTCAGCTATGATCATTGGAGAGCAAATATTAGAATAATATTAGAATACATACATAATATAGGTACATTAATAACATATCCATACGTAGTATATACATACAAGAAATAGCTAGTTTAGGTTACCTCGTTGAGTGTTTTATATTTTCAAACTTATTTATGTATATAATAAATCTATACCTATTATTACAGGTATTATAGGTAAGTACCTATAATATATAGATTAATTTTGTTGAACCGTTAAAATATCGATTACTGTGGACGGCTCTGCAGTAACAAACGATAATAGTATTATATTGTACGGTATATATCCGCACACAATGTTTATGTATGCCAATATTTATTATATTGTATACTTGGCCTTGTGCGACGTACACGTAGTTGGGGAAACCGAAATGCGATTCATATACACGTGTGTGATAACGTGCAAATTAAATATCTGCCTTTACAATATAATATATACGTTTATCAGTATATATATTTATATATATATTATTATATGCCACGAAGACTTAATGGGCTAGTATATTACAAATTTGGAGGATTATTTAATTTGCAATAATGATGTGCAGGCAGGTCGCAAATCTGCATTTATGATTGATTCATCGTGTGCATAATATACCGGATATACAGAGTGATTCACCAAGCATGCTCGCTCCTTTTTTTTCTTCAATAATGCAAAACATTTTAATAACTAAAAAACTACTCATTTGAATTTTTAATTAGCTAGGTAGTTTTCAAAACAATTATCCATTAAATAATTTACAGCAAAAAAGGGAGAGGAGGTTTCATTTGAAAAACAGAAGTTTGAATCGCCAATGGAGTACAGGACACTATCCTTAAGTAATGCAAAGAATGAAAGAAATTCAGGAATTTGAAAATATGGTAAGTATATAAGTATAGGTATATTTAAAAATTTTAAATTTCAAAAATCAGAACTTGAATAAATTAATTATTTACAGAAAAATGGGGGAGAATCATGCTTGGTGAATCTCCCTGTATATATATATATATATAGATAAAATGATTTTTATTGCTAAAAAAGAATATAAATATGTTGAACACAAAAAGAATAAATTTAACGTTTGTTTGGCCCAATTCACCACTGAGGTTGTGCCTCTTGATAGTGAAATTAGAGTTTCTAAACATTTCAATTAATTGTCCAAAAAAAAAATGTACACAAATATGTGATGTATAGTAATTAATACAATTAAAGTTACTAAACAATTGTATATGACGCGTATTAAGCTAACCTAAATTAAGCTAAGCTAAATTAAAATTTTAAATACATGTATATTTTTTAGGTTACATATTTACAAACACCTTAAATTATTATAAGTTTGTCACATCATAATTATAGACGCAGGTATTCGTTTTTAATAGTATTTTTATATCTTTATTTTTTATTAAAATTAAAAAATTAATATATTCCCTAGCAATACTAGCTATCTATACATAGTTATGTACACGTGACACGTCACATCTATATAGTTATTTGATCCATTGAAATATTTCAAACAAACACGAAATCAGCTGTTGCTTGCGTAGTATTACAATTTAAAAGTGTTGTTTTCTTAAATTAAATATTAAATATGAATGATTAAAAATGAATTATATTATAATACTTCGATTAATTTAATTTCATAGCAAAAAACTAAAAGTAAAAATTCAGTACAGATCAATTACAATAAATTAAACCAGATATAGTGATGGCATATTTACATTATTATAATGTATAAAATTAAATAATAAACAAAAAAGTGATTAAATTATCTTTATACTATGTAACGTTTAAATATTTATGGTAGTAAATTAAATTAATAATTATATATATTAATTTCTGTATAATATTATGTTTAAACCGTTATTACACTTTTTTAAGCAACTTTTATCATCAAAATGTTTATCATGGTTTGATACAATTACTTTGATATTTCAATGATTACATATAGGTATCGTTAAATATTTTGTATGCTTCAAAGTTAATATTAGAATAGTGAGCACCTACTTTCAGTAGTCAGTTTATACAAATTGAGTATTTAAGGTATACATTTTGTTTCCGTTTCATTTTAGGTACTTGTTTTATTCAGAGACTACTTCGTGATGGTAGATAGTAACTTTTATAATATTCTTAGTAATGCAGTAAGTCGTATCTCCTAATATGTGTTCTGTTAAGATAAAAACGTTAGCGATGGGCCCATGCTGAAGATTACTGCGTATTAAGTTATATACTGTAAACAAAATATTACTCTGGCTGGGAAAATTATTCGAATATACGCTTACATAATTTTTGTCATCACCACTGACTATGACAATATTGTCTTCTATTGTTTGACTTACCAGACGGGTTGATAAAAGCCTAATACCTAATCATTGCTCATAAGAAGGGCTCGGATCTTAAAACCAAATTAAACTGGTCTTAGGAACTTAAATAAGTACAAATAAAATAAGAATTTAGTTCAAACTGTAATGTTCTACTTACATTTTTGATGAAGACGCTTTTCCCAAAAGCCGTTGAGCAAAAAACATAAACTAAAATAACCATTAACACTTTATCGTTTAATAACGATTTATAAATCACCTCAAACTGTCCATTATATTTTTATCATTGCACACTATTATTCCTTAGGTGCACTAATATGGTTAAAAATTATACCAAATTCCATAAACACTTTAATTTATTTTAAATAATGTTTTTTTCATTTTACCCCAATATTCCATATTTACCTTACTCGACCCAGTCGACCCTACATGGTAGTGAATTCTTTTTTAATTAAAATTTTTTTTGTTCAGTTTTATAAATAGTTTATGTTAATTTTTGGTCATGCTTTTTTTGAAAAATAAATATGCTTCATATTTGTTTTTTTAAAACAATTTTGTGCTTTTTTGTTATTTATTGTGCTTTAAAATCCGAGCCCTATTCATAAGTTATAAAAAAGTAACATAATATACTAGCAGCTGTGTCGAATAGGTGTAGGTATATAATTATCAAAACGCAAATATATATATTGTGTTTTGTTTTTGACCATTGATTATACTATGATAGATTATTAAAACTATTATATTATCATAAAAAGTATGAAGCTGCGCGTAGAACCTAGGTTCCTACATAACATTGTTACTTGGCAAGAAATGTCTAATAACGATGGACGCGAAGCTTGCGTTTATAAGCTCGTGCAGTCAATTATTGTATGCATAATGTTATTTCGAAAAGAAAAAAAACGGCACCGACAAATATTTGCCGACTTTTAAATTAAACCCCGAGGAATAAGTGCACCACTCAGAGTGAATATATTATACATGTATAAATATTAAAATATAACCTTAAGCTTTCGGTCCGTATATATCCATCGCGCGTACATTATAATAATATATATAAATATAATATACGACGTGATGGTATATATAGGTACCTACCAATGCCGCCGAAGACGCGTAGTATTTATACTCGGAGACTGTTCGAGAAAATGAGCATAATAATCTAATATTACGGTGTAGCATAATATAATATTTAATATTATACAATTTTTGCGTTGTATCGTTGAAATACACAGAACGAACGTAATGTAGTAATGACAGAGTCCGTCACACGACGTTCGTTTTAAGTATTTATGCCAATATATTCTTATATTCATATTATATACGGTTGTCCCCCTCCCCCAGAGCCAAAAAATGAATTGGCAACAGGGAATACAGAAATAAATGTCTAGTAAGTATACTCCGTGTGATTGGCATTTCAATTAAAAATAAAAACGGGAACGTAAATGTCCGAATAATTATGAATAATTAGCCAGAGGGGAACATTTCCGTTAACACAGCAATAATATAATATTTTATATTATTTATTTATTCATTATTGTATTTAATAGTTTAATATGTAAATATTGTATAATAATATGAGAATCTAAGTGTCTAAATATTTAATATGTACAAGATCTTGATTTTTAGCTTTAAGGGATGTCACTATGTGATAGTATAAGATAATAAAAAGGCATACAAATAGGTATACAAGCGGTATATCAGGAATGTATGACAAATTTACATTAAAATTATATTTCAATGTGTCAGATAATCGTGATACACTCGTGTATAAATACTTAACACCCTAGAAATAAGGAGAGGTCAAGAATTATTTTGTTGATTTTTTTCAAGTGTGCTCTTAAAAAAAACATGGTACTTATTATAAATATATGATGGTATGCATAACTATTTCATACAAATGTAAATTTAGTTCGGAGAAGTAATTTATAGGCACAGTTGTTTAAAACAAAAGTAGCTATAGTTAGTAGACAGTGTTGTTAGTTGTAACTGGTAGGGATATATGCAGTAAATTTCGTAATATAGTATTCCTGCTTGAATACTATATAATATAATGAAATGGAGATCCATGCGTCTTACAAAAAATTTTCTATTTTTGAGGCATGATTTATGAATTAAATACATATTAACAGGAACAATGAAAATAATATGATAAACAGTGGCTATCAATTATTGATATATTTAATATTATACACAGAATATTTATGGTAAAATTACAGAATTTACTGAATTTATGGGATTTGACAATCTCTGATATTGTAGATACCGACCTACATATTTTAACGGCCATAATTTCGGTCTAGTGTCTCTTTTATTTAGATTTATTTATATATTTACCCTATTACATTGCATAAATGCGGTAAACGACATATATTTTTAATTCTATTCACAAAATGTTTGCACTTGTATAACCCACGGAAATCTATTGCAATTATATTGTATAATTCGTATAGGTACTACAATATGCTATGATTTTATTCGTAATTATTATAATATTATGTAATTACATAAACACGATTTCGTTCTAAATTTAAACATGAGTAATTCAAAACTACCCTATTCCCATTACGTGCTCCTACAGGCAGTACAGCATCACCTATATAATATATAATTAGTATCTACTGTTGTACCTAGTCAGTATGTATACCAGTAAAATGCAGTAAACCTCAATTTAATGACAAAAAAAAAAACCATAGCTTAATAATATACTGTTATAATCAATATGTTGATACACTATTGAAACTAGTTGTATTATTATTGATACACTCGTACGCTAATACTATTGAGTTTATTAAATTGATTACTTTATTAACATATCAGAATTAATGTAAATCGTTGTAGAACACCCCACGTGTTCATATATACGCACTACAATATGTGTAAATTATTAACCCTCGATGTGCAATAAATAAAATTAAAATGTTAACAAAAATCGTGTATACAATATTATAATAATAATCATCACTATATATATATACAATATACATACGTGTTCTTGCGAAATATACAATTACAATAATTATTTGTCTCATGACCGTGGGTGGGTGTTTCGAGTTTTATTTTTCATATATAAACGTCACTGTTTAACGATAAAAATTTACGATTTTAAATTTTATGTGCACTGCAGTCTCACTCGGGACGCAGTTATGCGACAGTAATAATATACTATAATACCTACGATAGTGACGCCGACGCGTTTCAAGAGTCTCCTAACCTGCAGCAGTGAGCGTGCAGTGTACCTATATCCGATTTAACTTCCACGGCCAAATAAGTTTTCGCAATTATCTTTTAAGAAAATTATCTTTAACGATGGTGATTTTTGCAGCAATGATTGACCATTTTATAATAAACTTACAGTGGAAAAAAAAACCAGCAAATTGTTTTGACAACACGTGTATTAGTCTTGCAAACCCGAAGACTAAACATTATTATATATTATAATATATACATTCGTATATAAGAAGTAAGAGTTATGCGAGTTTTTAATTTTAGACTAAACTTCTTACGGTTTTTTTATTTGTTTAAATATTTTATATTTTATACCTATCCATTTCGACAAAAATCGGAAATGTAAGTCAGTTACTTACTATATATATATATATATATAATGCACATGAGTGGCATGACCATAATTTCGTATTCAAATAACCAAAAATTAATGCTAACCCAAGGTCATCAGAACACTTGAATGTGTCATCACCACTTGAGCTACGCTATATAGATAATTAAAACTATCAAATCATAATATTGGTACAACCAAATTTCTGGAGGCAGGAGTACAAAATCTGGAACACAATTACATTTGATTGCAATACGTATGGTGATTAAAATATAATGACATGCGATTAGGTATATGAATTATTATTAAAATATTATACTAACCTATGTAATACGTAGAGTAGATTTAGGTAGGTACGAATACATATAACTATATAAGGATACCAGGCATGTGTTGGTTGTTATTTGGGTGAAATAGATGGTAGAAGGGGGATGGCTAACAACTTAAAATAGGTACCTATACCCACAGTAAAAAATGTTTTCATTAATTTGAAGAAATTAAGCTATTTTGTAATGACTAATGAATAATTTTACATAAATTCTTCTTGTTTTTTTTTTGTAAATGTATAGATATACCTAGGTATTCAAAATCATTAAAATTTGAAAATTATATTTTCCTGACAAATTCACAATATATTCAATTTAAATATCAAAGTAATTTATGTTTAAGTACCTATAACTAATTACTTCATAAGGTAGCTAGGTGTTGAAATACTCCGTTAAGCAATATAGGTAGGTGTGACAAAAATGTGCTTACTAGACAAAAAATTAGTAACTGTGTAGGGAAAGCGGTGGTTTTTTAACCATTTATAAACACTGTAAACAAAAAACAGGCCACATATATTTTATGGGTGACTATATACTATATATAATCAAACTTTCGCGCGGTGTCTTCTAATTCCTGAATAATGCTAATAGGCCAAAGAGACTCAACTCAAACAACCAGAAAATATTCGTTGGACCAAATTCCAATAACCCAAAAATATTCGTATGACTAATTAATTCAATATTACTGGAATTTCTTAGGTTCTTAGTTCGAAGAGTTCGATATGTTAAGATTTCAAAGGTTTATGAAGCCATTCACAATTTATATTAATTAATTTAAATAAAACCAACATTATACAACAAATACGAGGTACCTAAATAATAATCGTCATTCCTTAGATGTGTTGGATATTATTATTTTATTTTTTCAATTCATACTAAACTTCCATTGAATGTATGCGTGATTGAGTGAGTGAGTATATTTATTATTTTTACATTATAGTGAGTATAAGAGAGTGGAACCCGCAGGTTATTTTGTTTAGTTTTTTAATGAATTGACCAAGAAACTGGGTAGACAGTCATTGGCTATATAATAATGTATTAAACATTTGCATCGGGAATAGCTTTAAATTGCTATATTTTTATGTGTATAAGTTTAATATATATTATATATAGTTGACTAAACTAAAACAGTCATG
Organism: Nasonovia ribisnigri; assembly: GCA_027563435.1. Lineage (NCBI taxonomy): Eukaryota > Metazoa > Arthropoda > Insecta > Hemiptera > Aphididae > Nasonovia > Nasonovia ribisnigri. The sequence goes on along the minus strand of JANEHU010004263.1, from coordinate 127,386 downwards.
AAACGCTCACTATAATGAAGTTTTACAACTCCAAGAATATAGCAACTATATATATATTTATATGTTTATATGTGCCTATATCGTATATATTATAGGTGTGCAATGTGTTCACATTATCCGTATTAGCCACCTAATACTGTTCAAAAAATAATTTAATTTAAAAAGATATCTATTCTATTATAATTAATGATTTGTTATTATGTATAGTTTTGAATGAAACATTTGTATACAGCCATTAGGCCACCTAGCAGTTGTTGGGAAAACGCACTATTAGATTTATAGACAAAATATTACAATATTCTAGTGTAATCCATTATTGATTTTGAGTGCTAAATACAAATATCATAGTGCAGATCGGGAGTAGTATAAATATATAATATACAGTTTGCCTAAAGAAATAAAATGTGAATAAATCGTTTATGATGTACGCGTGCGTAGACAGAGAGTGACAAAAATTTGAGTGTAATGGAATGACTCGACATTTTTAATTAGCAAAATATTAACAATACTTACCTCTACTTATAATCTCGGTTTGAAATTAATTGATTATTCTAAATATGGTTTTAATAAACCTGAACTTGATTATGGCAATAAATAATAATGATGTACTGTGTGCACTGTGCATGTCTATCGATGTATAATATTTATTCGTTGAAAATTTAAAAAAAAATGATTTCCTACTGTGTTAAGCCTTAAGCATTACATGCATTAAACATCTAATGTGGTATAATGTGTTTTAGATCCTTAAGAACCATTTATACATTTCAAATGTATTTGTTTGTTAATGTGAGTGTATAATGTATTAGTATGTGCTATAATATTACGACAATTTCAACATATTTCGTTTTTTTATTATGTAGGTAGTGATTATTCTAGCACATTATTATATTTAAAAACGTTATAGGTACTAATATTGGCGATTATTTAATCAACTACACATTTATATTAATTATTAGGTATTAAATATTAAGTAGGTACTTATTATACTTAATGCACATCATAAATATTTTTAACTCAATCAATAGTTAGAAATGTATAATAAAAATATAAATTATAATCAAATACATGGAAAATATCTGATTATGCCGATTATGGTATAAAAATCTCCAACCATGACGTCTATTATAGGTCTATATATTATAATATAATAAAATAACAATTTATGTGATGAGACATGACACGAGGAAAACAATTGCGCACAGAGACTTTTTTCAGTACAATCATAATAAATATAAATGTTTATATATTTAAGTATAATATTATATAGGTATACCAACGCATTATTCAAATGCGTATAATTTAAATTTGATTTATATGTTTCTACTTATCATTCGTTTACTTATTTTGTTAGAAAACGTTTATATTTAATTTACGATGTGCCGATTTATTATTTTATTAGTATCTGTGTACCTATATATAGAAACCTGTTGTATAAAAATTATAACTGCAAAATGTGTTATTTCCAACGAATTATTCCTAAAGCTTTTATTTTATCATCGATTACTTATTATTTGATTTGAGTACCTATAAATATATTTATAATAATGAATTCCTTGTGATTTACTGATGCTAGTGATGCACAATATTAATACATTTAAAAAAAAAATTCTTTTAGTGTTCATATACCTTATTATATACATTAACAATTTGTTTAATTTTAGGGATTTTTGGGCTACAATTATTTTACACAAAATACTTGGATTAATAAAAAAAAACAATTTTAGTTTATAGGCGGAAAGGAGATTTTGATATTTTTGAGGGAGCTAAGGTCTCCCAAGCACCACCCAATCGCCGTTTATGCCTATAACCTATAGGTATAAGATACGACTAGAACGTATGAAACCCTATAATATACTTAATAGTTTTCTCTCCAAAAGTTTTATTTTTATGATTATACTGCATATTTGTCAATGATTTTATAAATATTACCGTTGTATTTAAGTTAGGTTTTGGGCGGTCTGAATGATTAGGAAATATAATTTAACCTTTTTAAAAAAACCTTCAGTTAAAGACGTTGACGTTTCTCACAATCAAATTTAGGGTTAACCATTAAAATCTGATAATATAATCTTTCAACAACTGGTTGATAATTATTTTTATTTTAATTTGTATTTATTAGATTATAGGTAAAATACAAATTATACGTTCACACGATAAATGTATATTGTATACGTTAAAAGATTTATTTTTTACGTCATGTTTTACTATGCTTGTTTATATTTAAATTTTGATTTACACGACGTGTCAATGAAAAAATTAATTATTATGGTAATCGCTCATCACAATATTAAAGCTTGAGACGTTTATTTAGTCCTGTTTTTGGTTGTATTCCAATACCCGCTACAATGTGTATGGACACATTTCTCATTTGCAGACAGATTAAAGAAATTTAATTAAAGAAATCGAACAGTCAACGTTTAGCTGATCGGTAACTAAAATATAATAATAATATTAATGATGGGTACATGTTATTTTTAGTGTACTACACAGTATTTACTATATTTATAACGGTTAAGTTTCAAGAGTTTAGAAAAAATTTCAAAATATCATTGAATGGCGTGTTCAAGCATGATGCAGTCACTGCATTGCCATTGGCACCCCTGGGCAACGGTGATAACGGCCAAAGATATAGTTGTCGTTCGGCTCGTGTCCGTTGTACACGAACACACTTTCGTTCCCGCCTTTTTCGCCGTGAACACCTAGTTGGTGTATTATTGCGGGTTTTTACTTGGTAGCTCCGTTGTCTAAGCCTTGGCAACGTGTTCGTACGGTGTGTTTTAGCCCGATTCTGTGCTTTTGCGGCGTATGAATTGTTGTTGTTTTGCAACCGTTTTGCTGTGTCGCCATCATACCTTTTCGTCGTGTGACACGCGTTGTCTAATAACATCGTACCTACGCGCCATTGTAAGCGGCCGTTGTTGTGGTATTGATATACCAGTCAACGTTCGTCGATTAGTGTTTTGCGACGGTTTATCGGATCGCCATATTGCTCACGAACGTCTTAGTTGCGTTGCGGCGTCGTTGTGTCGTGTCGCAATATCGTCCACGTGCACCAGTATAAGCGTTCGTTGTTGTGGTGTTGTTATACTAGCTGACGATCGTCGTTCAGTGAATCGCACGTTTTGTCGTGTCGCCATATTGCCATATTGGGTGAATCGCGTCGTCATCGTCCAACCAAGTTGACCAGCTGTCCAGTCTCCATTGGGTGTAATTAGTGGTGCAGGTCGTACTTAATTGTTTTATATTCATTATTATTCAAGTATTAATCTTACCAACCGGTTATTACATTATTATAGACTATTGATTGTACTTTTGTTTGTATCATATATTATATGTGAGTTGTTAATATCTTGTGTTGTTATCAAGAAATGTTAATCTTATTATGAACTCAATTATTATGTAAAATATTATGTTATATTTGTTACTTAAATACCTTGTTCTTTATAATCCAAGTACCCTTGCATAATTATCCTCTGTTCAACCAAAAATAGATTTTTATTTACAGTATCAGGGTAACAACCGTATTTAAGGATTACCTTGATACAACATTTTGGTAGCAGAGCGTGGTTTAACAGAGATTTGGCTTTGGGTTTCTTGTTAGTCATAATTGAATTGTTTTGTTTGATAAAAGGTTTCTGGTGGTGCCTAGGCTTATGACTATTATAATATATTATAGTATATAATTTTATTATATTAGTAGACGATATTATTTACTATTACTACTATTACCTTGTGTTTGTTGTTTTATAGTGTATTGGTTTAGTGATTTTATTGTCTAAGGTTCCTAGGTACTATTATTAATGATAGTGTGGTGTTTGCATAAATAATTAAATTTGCTAGTAATCACATTATAGTTGATGAGTATACATTGGTATACCATTTAAAGGTATAAAAATTATTTTTTTTGGAATTTTACTTTAATTTGGGGCAGTTTTCTTTTTTTTTTCTATTATTCAGCAACTATGACGGGTGACAATCAAGTTAATGACCCGCGTCGCATTCAGCGAGCCAGAGTACATGCTGAAATGAAAAGGAATAATGTGGTTACTAATATTAAAAATTTATTTGAAATGTCTAGTACTATTGTTAGCTCTCCAGATCTTGTCCCTAAGTTCTTAAGACTTGCTCGTGACACGGAGAATTTATGGACTCAATTTAATGTAGAAAATGATTCCTTGTTAGATGCTTTAATTGAGTTGGATAAAATAGGTGAGTTTGACATGAGCATTGAACCGTCTGTTAGAGACATGATTGCTGCCATCCACGTTGCGGTGGATCAATGTGATAACCGTACAACTTTAAATCCTAAGTTTGTTACTATGTCGGAGAGTAGTGTACATTGCGCAGGTACCGCACAATCTCAATCAGTTGACGGTTTGAACGATCAACCTTCTCAAGCCCCAATTTCTATTACTACCCCGGATACGTTACCCTTAATGTCGGATGGTTATGGTGCTCGGTTACCCAAAATCCCTTTACCTTCTTTTGATGGAACCATTCACAATTGGCCAGTGTTCAGGGATCGTTATTTAGTATTAGTAGGCAACAATACCAGGTTATCTGATATTGAAAAATATTATTTTCTATTAAATTGTGTACAGGGAAGTGCAGCTGAAGCCATAAAGGGTATTACGGTGTCAGGTGACACGTACGCTTTAGCCTGGTCTACTTTAGTCCAAAGATTTGACAAACCACGGCAGCTAGCAACGTCATTGGTCGAACAATTATTAGCTGCCCCAGCCTATGATAAGGAGACATTAACTACGCTGTCATCATTCCTGGTTAAATTTGAGGAAGCTAGTGCTAGTTTAAACGCGTTAAATATTCCTGATTTGTCGGCCTTCATCCTATTCGTCATGGCTTCTCGGTGCTTACCACTTTCTTGTAGGAAATTATTTGAGACGGACAATCAGTCTGAATACCCGGCCATATGTCAACTTTTAAATTTTGTCAAAGCTCGCGTGCAGATACTTGAAAATTCTGAAATTTCCCAGAGCGGATCTGTTAAGTCAGGTCATCAACAAGGAAGTAAATCAATTAAAACTTCTCGGGTGGCGTTGGTTGGTGTCGATGTACCACAACCAAAAGATAAACTTAAATGTATGTATTGTCAGGGTACAAACCATACTATTATTAAGTGTTTTAAATTCAAACGTTTGTCAGGTAAAGATCGACGCGACGCAGTGCGCAAAAATCGTTTATGTTTTTCTTGTTTTTCGGCAACTCATATCGTGTCACAGTGTACGGTTAATAAGCCATGTGCCAAGTGTGACGATAAACATCATGTTCTGCTACACATTTCCGCCCCTTCGTCAAATTCTACCGTGGATATTTCTCCAGCTTCAAGTACTACTGCCACTTCCATGACCAGCGCGGTTTCGGACAGAAACGTGATGTTAGGTACAGCACTGGTTCACATCCGTAGTCATTTGGGCCCAATGTGCACCGTGCGTGCTTTGATTGATGGGGGGTCCCAAATTTCAGCTCTGACTTCTAGTTGTGTAACCCGCCTCGGGCTGAAAGTTGATAAGTGGACGGCTGCTGTCACTGGGATATCAGGGATTGAAGTACCGCGAGTACTTGGGCAGGTTAGGTGTGTGATGACACCTAGATATGATGACTCCCTACAAATACCCATGACGGCTTGGGTGTTAAATAGTATTACCAATTCAATACCATGCCGGCCTATGCCTGCTGGTATTAAAGAACGTTATTCCCATTTTGCTATGGCTGATCCTAATTTTGATCAACCTGGACCAATTGACCTGTTGATAGGAGCTGACTTATATCCCTCTGTGATGGAAGGAGGTAAAGTGTTGATTGATGATGCGCTTCCAGCGGCTTTTAACACTGTTTTCGGGTGGATAATCGTGGGACCCGTTCCTCTTCCTATCAGTCGCGATTCAATGTGTGGGTTGGTTTCGTTGACTGTATCGTTGGAGGACACGTTAATTAAATTCTGGCAGGTGGAAGAACCTGATTCCGCCCCTACTGAGTTCACAGAACAAGGACAGTGTGAGGTAATTTTTCGTAATCAAATGTCGCGTCTTGAGGACGGACGATTTTCGGTACCTTTACCTTTTCGTTTTCCGTTGACTCCCGACGTATTCGAGGGATCTCATCAATTGGCGATAAAACGATTTTTGAATCTTGAAGCAAAGTTGCGGGGTAACCCAGCTTTGTACGATTCCTATCGCAATTTTATGCACGAGTATTTGAATCTAGGTCACATGTCCGTAGCAACTCGTCCCGGACTGTATTTCATACCGCATCATGCTGTTCTAAAGGATTCTGCGGATATCTCTAAAGTCCGAGTGGTGTTTGACGCATCGGCATCTTGTTATACTGGTCGGTCCTTGAATGACTGTCTGCACACTGGTGCGAAATTACAACGTGATATTCTTGACATTTTGCTCCGTTTCCGCACCTTTCGTTTTGTTTTTACCACAGACGTGTGTAAAATGTATCGTCAAATCTTGATAAACGACGAATTTCGACCGTACCAACATATTTTTTGGCGAACTTCTAATACCGATGAATTATTGGAATATGAACTAAATACGGTCACTTATGGTGTAAATTGTGCACCATTCTTAGCCTTACGTGTTATCCAATATATTGCTGAAAATGACTGCGATGGCGATCTCGATGTGAGAGATGCACTACAGTTGCAGACGTATGTAGACGACATTTTTATGGGTGCTGAAACTGTCGATGAGTTGTTGAGGGCACAAGCGTCGTTAATGAGAATTTTAATGCATGCTGGATTCCAGTTAAAAAAATGGTTGAGTAATTCTGATAGCGTCCTGGCCAACATTCCTCCCGAAGATAGGTTAGTTGAATCAATCCCTATGGATTCGATCGAAGAGAGTATTCCCAAGGTATTGGGAATGCAATGGAAACCACGAGGGGATGTGTTTAACTATACCATAAAATTGAATGCCCAGCCCGTATCATCAAAAAGAAGTGTATTATCTGTAATTGCGCGATTGTTTGATCCGCTTGGTTTCCTATGCCCGGTTATTTTTTTTGCTAAACATTTAATGCAACGTATTTGGGTATCCAAGGTGTCTTGGGATGAACCGTTGCCAAATGACATTGAGGTCGAATGGAATAAATTTTTGGAGGAGTTACCTTCATTGTCCGTCATTTCGATCCCCAGATTTTGTCAAACTTCTCCAGGCCTATCATGCCAATTATGTGGGTTTTGTGATGCTTCGACAAGAGGCTACGCAGCATTAGTGTATCTGCGGGTGTCTGATCATTTGTCGAATATTCAAGTGTTCTTGTTGTGCGCAAAAACCAAACTGGCTCCTATTAAGGCATTATCAATTCCCCGATTGGAATTGTGTGGGGCGTTATTGCTTGCCCGCTTGATGAATCGAGTTTATAGTGTTCTGAGTTCTAGATTAAATATTGATGGCATTTTTGCTTGGTCCGATTCTTCCGTAGCGCTGGCATGGATTGTTAATACCCAGCTCGAATTTAAGGTTTTCGTGTCAAATCGCGTCAATCAAATCCGTCAACTCATCCCTCTTTGTAATTGGGCACATATTAGTACCCACGATAATCCCGCTGATTGCGCTTCACGAGGTGTGTCTCCGTCGGCGCTAATTGACCTAAAATTATATTGGTATGGTCCTAAAATCCTGATGCAGTCACCATCCACTTGGGTGTCTCATATTCCATCTCTTGATTCCGAGGGTATACCTGAGATCAAGCAAACTTCCCTTGTGGTAGGAACGCTAAATGCTGAACCTGAATGGTTCCATAGATATTCGTCTCTTGACCAGTTACTAGTCATTGTCTCGTGGGTACGTCGATTTATAAGATTGTGTCGGCCGCGGCTCCTTATCAGATATACGAGTCCCTATCCGACTCGCTCGGAATTAAATGATTCTTTGTTGGTTCTTGCGCGAGTCTCACAATGCATTCACCTGTTTCAATTGCGTCGTGAATTGGCTGCTTCATCCAACATTTCGAAACCGTGGGTACATTTGCGCCCTTTTGTTGATGAACAGGGACTGATACGAGTCGGTGGTCGGTTATCTAACGCCATCATCCCAGAAGACCAGAAGCATCCGATACTTTTATCTCGTCATTCTCATTTGTCCCTATTGCTCGTACGTCGTTTACATAAGTTACTATGTCACGCAGGCCCAAGGGTTATAACTGCGGTAGTGTCTCGACAATTTTGGATCGTTGCGGTGCGCCGGTTGATTAGGCATGTTATCGTAAATTGTGTTATTTGCGTTCGGTTCTCGGCTCGAAATCCTACTCCCGTTATGGCTGACTTGCCCCCGTGTCGAGTTCAGCAATGTCGTCCATTTGCAAAGGTAGGTGTCGATTATGCAGGCCCGTTAACAATGAAAGAAGTCAGTCTTCGAAAATCTCGACAATTTAAAATTTACATTGCCGTATTTGTTTGTATGTCTGTTAAGTGCGTCCATTTGGAGCCTGTCCTTGACTTGACTACCGATGCTTTTCTTGCGGCCTTCGATAGGTTTGTCTCCAGGCGGGGATTGCCATCGGACGTATTTTCTGATTGTGGGACTAACTTCGTTGGCGCAGCACGCCAATTACGTTCACTTGTCAATCACGAGGATGGGCAACCCCAATTAATTAAGTCCTTTAGTTGTAACTGGCATTTCAACCCTCCCAGCGCGCCGCATTTCGGGGGTATATGGGAGGCCGCCGTTAAGTCCGCTAAATCTCTACTGATTCGCACCATTGGGACGCATGTAACGACTTTGGAAGAGTTCCTAACTATTTTGACTCGTGTAGAGGCGGTTTTAAATTCACGACCTCTAACACCGCTAACATCCGATCCAGATGATTTAGATTGCCTTACCCCTGGACATTTCCTGATTGGCCAGCCGTTGTGCGCGGTTCCTACTCGCGACGTGTCCAACGTCCCTAGTTCTCGTCTGTCCAGGTGGAAAATGTTGCACCAGCTGTTACAGTTATTTTGGCGTCGTTGGTCGAGTGAATATCTTAACTTATTGCAAACGCGGCCCAAATGGACCTCCAACACGTCGAGAGGTTTGCGTGTCAACGACATGGTTGTTGTCAAAGACAACTTATCACCCCCATTGCAATGGAAGTTGGGGCGGGTGATCGAACTCTTACCCAGTGCCGACCGGGTGGTCCGTGTGGTCCGTCTTATAACTCCAGGGGGGGAGTTGGTTCGTCCAGTAGTTAAATTAGTATTATTGCCTACAGAGGAGGATTCCTCCACATAATGCTTTTAAACATTTTAATTTCAAACTAAATTTAAACCTCTGAGTCTCTGTTTTACCACCTCCCACTTTGTAAAAATATGATTAATATTAAGTTAAACCGTTTCATTAAGCAAGCGTACTAGGAATTTTGCGTTATTGTATATAATTTGTTATGTTCAATGTTATATTAAGATCTGTTATGTTATTTGTTATATGATATGTCATGTAACTTCTTTATTTAAAAAAAAAATGTCAACCGGTTGGGTTGGTTTTACCGTATTTTTTCTTTGTAAACTTGTCACCACTAGTAACGTCAACACTTCTACCCTCATTGGAGTCCATGCACATGAACGGATATTTTCAGCTTCTCAAACCTTGTAAGACGACTCTTCCAAGAGGGGGAGTATGTTCAAGCATGATGCAGTCACTGCATTGCCATTGGCACCCCTGGGCAACGGTGATAACGGCCAAAGATATAGTTGTCGTTCGGCTCGTGTCCGTTGTACACGAACACACTTTCGTTCCCGCCTTTTTCGCCGTGAACACCTAGTTGGTGTATTATTGCGGGTTTTTACTTGGTAGCTCCGTTGTCTAAGCCTTGGCAACGTGTTCGTACGGTGTGTTTTAGCCCGATTCTGTGCTTTTGCGGCGTATGAATTGTTGTTGTTTTGCAACCGTTTTGCTGTGTCGCCATCATACCTTTTCGTCGTGTGACACGCGTTGTCTAATAACATCGTACCTACGCGCCATTGTAAGCGGCCGTTGTTGTGGTATTGATATACCAGTCAACGTTCGTCGATTAGTGTTTTGCGACGGTTTATCGGATCGCCATATTGCTCACGAACGTCTTAGTTGCGTTGCGGCGTCGTTGTGTCGTGTCGCAATATCGTCCACGTGCACCAGTATAAGCGTTCGTTGTTGTGGTGTTGTTATACTAGCTGACGATCGTCGTTCAGTGAATCGCACGTTTTGTCGTGTCGCCATATTGCCATATTGGGTGAATCGCGTCGTCATCGTCCAACCAAGTTGACCAGCTGTCCAGTCTCCATTGGGTGTAATTAGTGGTGCAGGTCGTACTTAATTGTTTTATATTCATTATTATTCAAGTATTAATCTTACCAACCGGTTATTACATTATTATAGACTATTGATTGTACTTTTGTTTGTATCATATATTATATGTGAGTTGTTAATATCTTGTGTTGTTATCAAGAAATGTTAATCTTATTATGAACTCAATTATTATGTAAAATATTATGTTATATTTGTTACTTAAATACCTTGTTCTTTATAATCCAAGTACCCTTGCATAATTATCCTCTGTTCAACCAAAAATAGATTTTTATTTACAGTATCAGGGTAACAACCGTATTTAAGGATTACCTTGATACAACAACCACATTATATACATTATAAAGAATAGTGGCAAAAGTTTTATGAAAACTCATCATTAATCACTAAATAGTATATATATATAGTTTTGAATCTTATACTTCATCATATTTCTTTTCAAATATTTCAGTATTTTCAAACTATACATGAGTAAAATTTCAACAAATCGATTTAGTATTATTATTACCCTCACTAGTAATTTGGATTCATTCTTAATATTTTTATTGCTCATACGAAAATGTAACTTTAAGTATCGAATATTATTGAGTGTAATATTAAATTTTTCTTTTTATGTATCCACTTATACATTGTAAAATATAAAAATAAAATTTAAAATATTTTTAATTGTAATCAAATGTACATTTTAATTGACATTAAAACCATTTAATACCCTTTGCCTGGTTTTATAATATGCACGCATAATGTTATTCCAGACCTTTTCTGTTTTGCTTTTATAATATATAGCTATTAATTGCTAAACAAAATTTATACATGTTAATAATAGAAGTATTATTTCACAACTTGCTGTAAAAATAGGAAATAAAATCGAGTACCAAAATGGTGCATGATCATTAAGCATAAAATAAAACATTAAGTATTACTGCTTGTGCAGTACATATTAATACCATGTTCAATGTCAATATCGAACTCATAAAAAATAATAGTAATTCGTATAAACTTAATAATAGTTTTCTTAGGAATTTGCAACGTCAATGACGAAATTTAAATTTCCAATACGAAATAAGTTTATAATATTCTACTGTAATAACATTATTTTTACATTGTAATTCCTGACTGTTGATCTTAAAAATTCGGTGTGTAGGTAGTCGTTTACTATTCACAACATAAAATCCTATTCGTATGTTATACTAACTGTTGAAATTTGAAATTTTTGTTAGTTTAGTTTATTAGCTAGGTAGTTTAGTAATGTTTCTAACAGAAGTACACAGAGGTAATAGTATTTTTATTAAATAATAATGTAACAAAAACTAGTTGGTTCAATCGAGAAGTATATATTTTTAATTTCAAAATATATTTTATGCATTAGTTATAATAACAATATCAATTGAGTTGAGATTTATTTAAAACACTAGGTAGTAAGGTTTTTTATGTAGGTTATTCGTATAATCTTACATAGAATCAACGAGTAGATTTAAACTCAATTCAATTGAAAAGTGGTTTGTGCGCGAATGCGGAGAAAAATCCAATTTTACATTTCAAATCGTTTTTACTTTGTGTCTTGTGTGTAGAGTGCGTACCTATGCATTGACATTATTTAATCACAGAAAATGATACTGGCTGAAAAACGATACCTTTTGTTGGTTGTCAGCATTTTTGAAACTCTTTTACGGAAGAAAAATATACATTTACCCATCTACTTGTATATTATTATATTAAACCCGTCGTCGGTTCTTTCGTTTTCTTTTCCGTCAATCAAAATTATATTAATATGATATAACAAATATGTTTAATATAAAATGGGTATTTTTTATGACGCAGTAATCGAAAAACGAAAAAAGATGGCAAAAATAGCTAATCTATATATTATATAAACGAAAGTGTCCTCCTGATTCGTAATCAACCCAGAGCCGAACCTATTTGAGCTATCAACTTGAAATTTTGAGGGTAGATTAATATTATAATTTTACCGAGGACCGAGAAAAGATTTTGAAAAGTTTTGATTTTAAGTAGCGGAAATTGACAAAAATAAATATATAAAAATGAATCCATATTTCCTTGGTCAAAGCATCACGCATGAACGGCTGGACCGATTTCGCTAATTTTTTTTTGTTGTGTTCGTAATTGCCAGGACAAGGTTCTAATAAAAGAAAATTTTAGGTAAATCCCCAGGAAAATTAGGAAAAGTCTAGATGTCGAAAATACAATAGTGACGCCCATCTGTCCATCAAGAAAATAAACTAAATAATAATATAATTTTGTTTATTGTAAATAGTTGCTATTGGTAATTTTATTAAAATGAATGTTTGTGTGTGTGTGTATGTCTCCTTTATGCATTCCTAAACGGCTGGACCGATTGTGATGAAATTTGGTACAGAGATAGATTAGACATATGGGAAGATGATAGGCTAATTTTAAAAAGGTAAATTCCAACCCGGGAAGATGCTCAAACGGGGATTATGAGATTATGCAATTTTTGTTTGTAAATGGTTGCTGTTGGTTTTAAAAATAATTATTATAATTAAAGCAAAAAGTGTGTTACACCCAATCGAATAATTAGAATTTTTTTCCGAGCAAGGCTGGTTAATTCAGCTAGTACGTAATAGTTAGTTTTATAGCCTTTTACTTATGGTTCCACTTTCTGAAAAGTTACTTACTCTATCGGTTTGGAAGATATTGTGCTATTTAATAGATCAGCAAAGTATTCTTCCCATCTTATTATTTTCTTTCTTGAACCATAAGAATTGACCCTCACTATCCTTAATTCATCTACAAGATTCTGACAAGAGCCAGATTGGAAAAGGCTTGTTATATTCTACGTCACAATATTTAACTCTACAGATCGTTTTCCATGTTTTAACTTATATCCAATTTTCCATGTCCGAGGCTGATTTTTTGTCGGTATCAAACACTTAGGTTTTCATAAGGTGGGGTTGCTAGACCCACGCTTAGCCCCCACTCCAACCTGGAGGACAAGATTCCTTCAATCGATCGAGGTCAGGATATAGGGCTACTGCAATACATAAAAGTGCATTGTTCGATGGAAGCGCCACTTTCCATAATTGACAATAAGTACTCGTTAGGATTTTGATTCTGATATGTCATCATTTTGAGAAAAACGATTAGCTTAATAATTATAAATAAAAATAATTTATCGTAGAAAAAGTAAGCGGTGGGGGCGTTATAATTTGAAAAACAGAAATTCGTATCTCCATAGGACACTCCCTCAAGTAGTAGTAGTATTTTAAAATATAGGTATATGGAATAAGCTTTAAAAATTCAAAAATCAGATTTTGAATAACCACTTTTTTGAAGAGGAAAGCGGGAGTGAGCATGCTTGCTGCTTGGTGATTACTCTGTATACGTAATAGTTAGTGACCGTGTGACATTTGATCGGAGTCTATTGAATATTTACATTACTGTGAATCTAAACAAACTACAGTCTACAGCTGTCGTTTCAGTGAAAAAAAGTCCAAACACTGATATGATTTGTGGGAGGGATTAGTTTGGCGATTTCGTGTAAAAGCAATAAATCCCAGCGACAATCATTATAATAATTCTACAAATTCGCTGGACTAAACCGGTGTGAAAAATAATGAACCGGGACGTTTGGACCATATCGTTTACATGGTTCATTATCCCGGTGCAGGATAATGTGGGATAATTTTAAACCGGTCTAGCTTAGTGAATTTCTAAATTGTGTTTACTTACTGCTTTCGATTCGTTGTTCACAATTATAAAAATATATATGAGTACCTACTTAAAAAAAAATCAAAGGATAGACGCTGTTCGACACTCCTATATTTGTGATCTATTCAGTAGGTACCCTAGTGGTTAATTATATTATATTCTTAAGGAAAAATCGGTCGCAATATTTAACGAAAGTAAGTACAAACGGTTTTTTTTTTGTCATTATAAGAAGTCGTCTTATTTAGCTTTAAACCATTGATTCTCATTAAGAATTTATACTAACGACAATTGCATCCTACAACAGCTGGTGAAGCTTGCACTTAAATAAATTTACTAGTTCACGGAAAAAATTATAAAACTTTTTTTTATATAAATTGGCCACCTTTGTTTATCTCTCGATTAGAAGAAGTCAATACCGACAATATACGTATGAGCAATAAATATATTTTATAAAATCGTATTTTCTCATTCTACGTATCATCAATATTGTCTATAATAAATGATATTGAATTACTTAGAATTCCCTGTGAATCGCTAGTTAATCGCTCTTAATCTGTCCGCGATGGTTATTAATAAATCTAAGTTAATACCGTTAGACTACCGTCAAATTTAACGTTTTGTAATTTATAAATGAACTAGGTGCAATTATGTTCCATAATAAAGAACTAAAAACATAATAATATTATACTCTATAAATAAAAAACGCGAAACTCATGAACACTATTGCTGATGAGTCTTCAGATATATGTATGATGTTTTGATGTATACGATAAAAATACATGTTATCAATAGTAAAATATATTCATAGCATACATTACACACAAAGAAAATAACATAAAAATTTAATACGTCTTTCCTTTTGCAAATAACATTCATAATGTCTTTTTAAAACGGTTTAAAAAACCGCTGTTTTTCAAAAAATCTTTTTAACATTTTATGTCCGTACTCCGTTATACAACTAGTAATATTACAACCACATCATAAAAGTATATATATATATATCACTACAATGTGTATTAGATAAACTGTATTATATAGTTTACACTGTACAGGGTGATTCACTGTGCATAAAACGGGCGTGTCCTTTTATCCTTCAATATACATCTGATCAAATTTTGATTTTTTTGAATTTTTAAGTACACTCAGGAGTCAGGACCATAATATTATTTTAAAATACTTATATTTTTAATACTATTTAAGGAGTATGCTTAAACGATATAAATTAAATTTTTTACATATGAGAATCACCATTTTTTGTGTATATTCCACATCGTTTTTTTGAAAATGTTAATGTACCAATCTAAATCAAAATTGAAACCAATAGTTTTTGAGTCATTTAACTACTTGTACCTACTAAGAAATATAGATATATACATATTATTAATAAAACTTATAAATACTTACTAAGAATATTATAGACTTAGAAGATAAGTACAGGGGCTTATGAGTTATGATGATTGAAATAAAATAATGTTTATAAGTTTTAACTGTTTATAAGTAATAATTAATATTTATTTATCAGCATTTTATGATTTGTAACATTTTTTTTAAAATATTATTTTTCTATCGAGGGGTTTGGCGAGACCTGCTGTTGCATATATTCTTTATTACATATAACAGTATAACAAATACTAGATTGAATATCACGTATTATTATGTATTTTTTAAGACTATTTTTAAGAACTGTAGTCATCCTAAGTATTGTAATAACTCGGAAGCTATTAGTTTGAATTTTGATTCAAATAAATCAAAATTTAAAAAAAATTAAAGTGCCTAACATTTTACAGTAAAAAAAGCGTTTCATTTGAAAATAAGAATTTTGTACCACCACGGGACACTGGTAATACGGCATAAAAACCTAAATAATTAAAATATGGTCCTCGAGTATACTTAAAAATTTTAAAACGAGTTTCAACGAATTTATTATTAAAGGAGAAATACGTGGGGTGAGCGTGCTTGGTGAATAACCCACTGTATAATACATTTTATGAAAAAAAAAAAAAAACGTGATGCCTGGAGTCGCGCAGATACCCTAAACAAATACTTTCTTATTTCGTTGGAACTTTATAACGTTAACAGTATTACATTTTCGACCATTTCTATATGCAATAAGTTTTTATATATTTTTTTGTCCATACAGCAGAGTTCTGAGTTACATTGGTACCCCGAGAAAACATATGATGTGCCGTTACACTCTATTGCTGTCCGTCGGAGTTTTGGTGATCCTGTTGGCAAACCGTGGTGAAAAATGTTTTGTTCAGGGCTTACCGATATCCGAAACTTACGGTGAGTAATTTTGCTTTCATTCTTTGCTTTATATTTTTCCTGCAGGGATGGTTTTGTCATCATTTTTTGACGGCTGTTGTCGGAATAATTTGATGACAAGCTTATCCATTAAATTACCCTCCATCAACCGTCGTAAGTTTGTAACGAGTTTTATAAATTACATTATACATAGTTATAAGTTTATAACAACAGAATAATTTTTTGTAGCGAGCTGCGGTACAAAATGATCGCTGCCTACTTATACTTACAGCTATAGGCACTTATATGATGATGACCTAATTAAAAAGTCCAAATCTACAACTGGCTTAGCAAAATTATTAATCAACGGGTCTTGAAGCTAAAACTATAATATATGATTAATTTAAATAAGAAATTCTCCTAAATAAGTTATTAAAACTATTTTTAATGTGAATCCCTTATCGTTGTGATATTTTGTTGCACATAGTTTTGTGCAACAATAATCATTATTATAATTAATTGCATACAAATGTGCCATGAGCTTTATGACATAATACTCTCACAATATATATGGTATATATTTTATATTCATACGAACAACGCTATCAGCTATTCACTTACGTGTGGGGGTTTTGAATAAATTATAATTAGGGTTTATAAAAGGTAATTATACAAGGTAATTATTTGTACCAAATTAAAATCCAACTATAATATAATAATTATATATTTATATCCTTACTGAATGCGATTTGTTCCTGGACTTTTTTTACTTATAATTTTATTTTACTCGATCGGTGAGTTTTTGGGTCGAACCTAGATCTTTTTGCTGTATTAAGAACTCATTTGGTTATTTTCCAAATGAATTTATTTCAACAATAATTAAAAGTACCTACATTCCATGAAACATTATTAATTGTTGCTAACTTTACATATATTTCAGTAAAAAACATCAAACTTAATTTAGTAATCTAAAGAAAAAAACACAAAACAAATTAGAACAATGATTTGATTTAAATGTGAATTTTGGGTGGTTGGTAACATTGTAACGAAATCGGTTTTATTATAATAATATTCACTCTTTTTTACATTCAAGCCCCAAACTATAATACTTTGTACCTACAAGATTTAAGTAAAGTCTGTTTTGTCGTTATTTTCTTTTATTTTTCCACTTTTATTTTTACATTTTTATATAATACAATAAAACTTAATACTTACTCCTTTCAATTATGTATTTAGCTGTTTTAGGAACTGCTATATTTTTTTTTACAATATGTCCTGGGGAAATTAGATCAAAAGGGGTTTTACATTATTATTTGATGTGGTTTTAAGCTAACTTTGACTTATAATTTAAATGGAATATTCAATTTATTTTTTGAGATGATATGCAATATAATATATAAGAAATAAAGATTTTATTTACAAATGAATAAATAAAAATAAGTGTAGGTATATTAAAATAGTTAAACTCTTTATCAAAGTTCTTTCTCGGTTCTCCTAACAAAAAAAAGTAGGCACTAATGTATTATCCATTTATAGTTTATACTAGTAGATTTGTTGTAAAAGCTAGGATAATAATATTATATATATATATATATATATATCAAAATACTTAAAAAGTATGTCAGCTGAAACTGTATAAATACTAGTTATCGCTCTAATAAGTAGCTGCTATGTTTTAATTTTAGAATTCAACTTCTCGTTTAGTATTTAATTTTTATACGAGTTTAAACTTTGAATAATAAACTAAAAAGCTCATGTAGCAAATTCGTGAGTTTCACGTAAAACCTTGAGTTTTTACTCCATTGCAGAGTTTATATTGAAAAACATTTGGGACTTTTGCAATTGCAAGAACTCTTTCTTCAAGAAATGACGCATTTGAAACTTCAGTAGTATTGTATTGTAATTTTGTTTCGAGATTTATAATGTACATATTATTATCTAAATAACATTTATATTTATGCAATGTCAAAACTAAATTCTTTCACGCTAATCTTGATAGGGACCTAAATTGTTGACTGAATATAGAACACATGTTTTCTAAAATGTTCTATAGGTCATGTTCGTTATTAATTTTAATAATATTTATGACGCACTTCAATATAAAATAAAATAAAACAAGAAAAGTTTATCACGGGAATCCTTATCAATTCTTAGCGTTTATTAGGACTTAGTGATTGATATTTTCAGTTTTAGACATGTGCCCAACCAAACCGGGATAAACAAAAATGCAAAGCTATAAACGAATTTATAATTACTATAATTACGTGTTTAAGTTTTGTTGTATTTATGTGACCACAGCCATAATATTCATATTGAACCAGAGTACTAGACACATAACCATGTCCGGAAAAATCTGAGGGAATAGTTAGGGAAATAAAAGCCCTTTTAATGAAGTAAATTATAGGAAATTCGAAAACAGATGTTCATTTTTTTGTTTTAAATATAATACTATATGTTATGAGACATGAGTTATAAAAGGTAGAGTATTGTTTCATTTTCGTTGCTTTTATAGTGCCAATTATTTTCATAATCTAGTACTTATATAAATTGTTATATTATTATCAAAAACAATTTTCTACTGCGTAATTTTGTTAATAATTTAATACTATCGTAGAAGTAGAAACTTTTATGATTGAAGTTTAATTCTGTTTTCCCCTAGTAAGGTGTCCGGTTTTTAGTTGATTTAATTATTATAAATTATATACCTATTGGTTATCATTATTCATGAATCGCCTTAACTCAAGTTGGTCGAGTATTTCTTCATTATCACTGAGGTGAATATGTTTCTAAAAACGATTCATAGCTGTGTTCAGTATTCAGTTTGGTATAATGTTATTTTAGTGTTTTTTAAATTTCACTTTAGAAAATAAAGCGAGTGATGTTATATTTATTTACACAAAGCTAGTAGGTTATATTTCAAATGTATTATCAAGCCTTAACAAGCAAACTTTTGAATCACTCTTACACAATAAAAGAAATGACGTCTTTTTAAACACTGCGTGTCATTTAAAAACGAAAGTGAAAATATAGGTCAACTTACCTAAGCGCAAACAAAACGAAAATTTAATATATTTAATGAGGTTTCGAAGATCGTTTTTGTGATAAAATGAGCTTGAGTTTTGAATCGTACATAATATAATACTATTGACTCGTAAAACTAAACGAGTTTAAATATAATTTCCACTTCTCGTTCTATGCCTCTGTTGACATTTGATATTTTTCAAGAGACTTAACACAAACATTTTTATACATCTATATTCTAAGTATATTGCACATTATATAGATACCCGATAAGTTAATACTTTACTATATTAATTTTGAACGTACAGTTGGATGATAATATATTTTATCCCCCACTATTCAGAACTGTTCCTTTGAAATCTTCGATGCAAATATATCTAAGCGTACTGTTTTTGGACGTCACCGTAGTAAAAAAGGAGTTGAAATAAATTGAGTTCAATTGGTTTTCGAATTCTTTTATTGTTGTTACATAAAAGTCGGCAAAAAATTCGGCGAGACAATGAAATGTATAAAATATAGTAAATACAATGCACGAAGTATTCAATAGGGTCTGCAATTGGTGGAAGTACTTCTATCGTGGTTCCCGCCTCAGTTGCGATACCGCATGATAAAAAAGGGTCTATAACAGTGTTACGCATTTTGCACACATATTATATTATCGTAAGAATAATGTTACTATGGTTACCCAAAACTCTTAAGAAAAATACGTAACGACGTTTCCTTAAAAATAGGATATTTTTCGGTACATTATTGTTTTACGATCGTCGTGTATAAAATTTCACCCATAACTTATAACACACTTTGTATTGGTTCTTTTTTTATCCCTAAATTATATTCTAAACGAGATTACAAACTGACAAAAAGGGTTTGTTTTCTCAATTATTTCGAACTTAACCGCACCATTCAGTTTATAGTATTATTATAATATTAAATTGGCTTGGCACGGCGCGGCGTGTTCGCTGCTACCAATCGCTAAATGCGACTGAGAGTAAGTAACACCCGCTGCTACTAGTTTCCGGATGGGTGACCACCAGGGTTCGTGAAACCTCACCACACGTACACGTGTTTGCTTACCTACTTTACCACACCTTACCGTACCAACCTTATCAACTACATTTCATAATCCCCTACAATAGCTAATGACCACCGGGCTTAAGTCAATAAAAAAAAATAAAAAAATAATCGCATTATACTACATACTCTCAGTACATAGGATACATTTATAATTTTATAGATTTTGAGTGAGTATGGTTATTATTTTCATCCTGTCATACACGTGTATCATCTAAAAGTAAAATTGGACAAGTGGTTTGATAAAATGTACCATCAAAAAAAATAATATGTATGCTGATCATATTATAATATGCTTAAATAGTTTTTTTTTACCTATTTTAGTACTTTAATAAATTCACCTTTACGCTTCATAAGTATTATAATTTATAACAAGACTGCACATCAATAAAATGTTATACAATTTACCAATACTGCGGATCAGAATGCAGATAAGTAATATAGGTACTAATATTACTATCGTTTCATATTCACATGACTGTCGGTAATGCACAGTATCAATAAGGTGCCTCTCTTTTATTACGACAAGTTGTTTTTAATGTAAACACACTAACCGTATGTTTTAAAACATAAATTATTCTTGGATGAATATTTCTTACTCATAACAACACACAACCCTGACACGAGAAAACGGAAAAACTGAAGTTATTGAAATAAATAAAATTATAGTGCATATTTCTTTTTCAATCCATCGATATTCGCTGTACGCTGTATTTCACATACACTGAAGACCGGTGTACTTATATGCCAATAATAAAGTTTAGGTCAAGTACTTTTATAAGCTTCTCCTCTTCCGTCCCATTAAATATTATATATTGATTATTTTTTTTCGATTACGGAGTATAATATAGTATTTAATTCGTTCATTGTTTGTTCTTAAACGTATTATAATTTTTAAGCCGCGCGTTGTCCTGTTTATTGTAACTGTAGGAAATTTCAAAAATCTACTTAAAATACCATACTGCATAAATGTTGATTGTCGAGTACCTATATGGTAATGTGACGCGTTACGATTAAAATGTAGGTAGTTTTTAATTTAAATTCTCTATGCACGCCAATTGTTTATGGTACCGAGATAACAATTACTTATGATTAAATCGAACACGAGTTCAAAGACATAGCAACGTGGTTGTTTTTTATGAACTGAATTAGTTATAGATTTTATTTTTGATAAGATATAAGTATACAACCAAATTAATCATAAGGATGCGTAATAATAACGTTTTATGGAAAGCGACAAAGCGTACAAAATAAAGTATGGCATTTAAATTAGTATTTTTCAGTGTTCTATTTATTTATCACAATATGTAGACGTTTCGTATTGGTTAAAAGTGCTAAATCTGTTTAGGGTTTGATTAAATATTATTTTTGTAATAACGTACTTCTGTTTTTTTTTTGAAATAACTAATTTTCAATTACATTTATCGCTACCTGAACCCAGAGGTACTCGTTTAGTTTAATTTAATTTATACGTTTAAAAATATTTGATCAAAATACCTCGTAAACTTAATTTTGAATTTTCTGTACTTGGCTATTATAATAAAGTATGAATGATTAAATAATATAAAATAGGTAACATATACATTAATGCATCTTTACTATCAGTATTATCGCTTTACATAAACTGTATAATATATACAATAAATAAGTTTCGATTTTAATAAATAGTATATTATATATTTTTTCATTGTTAAATGAGACGGTAATTTATGAACGCAGATGACAAAAATCAATGACAATTACTTATCAGACGGTAAAGTCTTTGTTGTGGTCTTGACATCATGTCAAAAAACATATTTTTATTTTCATGTAGGAAGTTCATATCGAATACTATGTTTCTTACGATATTATAGTTGCACACTTGAATTGAGTATTTCCTCTCTAGTCTATGTGAATTTAGGGTAGGTTCACTAATCGTATAACTTGATTCTGGCTTTTTATTCATTTACGACAGTGTAGTATTATATTGACAAATATTTTTTTTTCAAAACGCATCGCAGATAATCCCAATCGAAGATGGCACATCGAAACTCTGTCAGAAATTTTTCAAGAGTTTACGAGACTCGTGTACTCAGTGATCGCTGGCAGGTCACAGCGCTCGTTCACATGTTATACAATTATTTAAACGACGTACCTAGCACGTTCGTCTTTCGACCGTTAAACGTTTGTGAGAAAGATAAGTAATAATTTGAATGAATACTACACTGGTTACTAACACTGGCTACTTTACACATTAAAATAGATTCAAAATACTTTTAATTAAAACCCAAAATAGTAGTTATATATGTTACGTATATAATATATTAAGTCTTAGAACTGAGAATGAATGATTACTCGGGGCTGTGTGGCTGTGACGAAGTATACGAAGAGCATTAGTCTTAAACCGGAATAGTAGCCAGTCTAGAACTCTGACTGTCTTTTGAAAAACACTATCCGCATTATACGAGTCCTGGCAGTGACGTATGATAGTGTGATGTTGATGATAATAATATGGCCTACATAATTTATTATTCTCTTACTAAATAGTATTCCTCTCGTTGATAATAATATGCTAGGTGGAAACAATAATAACAATACTATGTTTAACTTCTGAATACAGTGGAGTCTCAATAACCCAAATCTCAAGGGGAAAAATTATAAAACTAAAGTCGACTTCTGTGTTTTTCGAGCTTATACCTCAAACACTACTTCAAGAATAAAAACAAAAATCGAATCATCAAGAATCGACTGTATTGGAATTAAGCTGAATCTAATTGGTACATAGGTACACTATAATAAACTAATTATAATAATATAGTTATATAATATATTGAAATAAGGTAATAACTGTACGTTACTTGGGTTTACTTCACGCATCATAAGACCGCCGCAATAAGAGTATAATAATACTATACAAGTATTAGAATATTAAAGTAAGCGAATAATACATTGACCATACTATTATATAGTTGCTCTCGAATAAATGTTTTAGTTAATAATAAATGTATTAATTAAAAAGTCGTTAGAACGTCTTAAGTGCTTCACTACTGAAAAAAATAAATATAAAATACTCGTATTAATATTCAAAGATTTATTATACGTTGTTGAACCAGATTGTATTGAGTACATTTTGAATTTAATATTTTATACTTACCGTGATTATATGATATTTATGTGTATACAATTTGCGTACTCGTGACATTGTACAGGGGCACTAATACAATACCGCTATAATATTATAATATGTATTTTGATATACTATTCAAACCAAACTTTGTATAAAGGTAACCTATCTTTTATGTTTACGTACATAAAGTATTCAAATTAATTTGTTTTTTTATGAAATTAATTATTCTGTCTCTTGATTCGTTTTTTTAGGAATACGCGCGATTAATTAATTAACTTCTTTTATTTGCCCATATAGTTACATTATAATACGACAACAGTGCCGAACTAAAACTTAAAATATTAATAATAAATTCTTACACCTTGCAAATAATTATGATTAATATTGGTAATATCGTATACATATTATCATAATTAATCATTTTATTTTTACCTCAGGTACACCGTAACTATCTTTCACTAAAACTACGTATTAATGCAGATTTATGGTTTTTATTATTTTTAACTTAGGTATGTATATAAGTTATGTAACTTAATTTAAATTCCATAGATTAGGGTGAAACTGTTTATATTCACATACAAAGCTTACAGCAAAACATATGTTTTGAGTCTCCTCGGTTAATATTATAATATTATAATATTTGCATAAGTAATTTTCATTGTTCAATACCTAATGTTTTATTCAATGATTTTTTACATAGCAATTCTGTGATAATTTCCAGCTAGATAATAGTTGTATTACTAAGTAATGTGTTACATCAATAATTTATTCAATAGTGTTGTGTGATATCGTGCAAAATCACATTGCACTCATTGTATCATATAAAGAAAAATACATTATGACATTATTTTAAGATAATAATAGTACAATTAGTAATGTATAATATAAAATTATAGCATTGAATTTTGAATATGGTAATAAAATATTTAAACAATTATATATTATGTTATCGTCAAAATTATCTGTTATTTTTTTTACAAACAATTATATTAAATCATATTTTATTTCTTCAGTTATATAAAAACCATTATTAAACACCTACTTTGATTCAAAATATTATTTTCTATTATCTGTTAAATTGATAGTTTGCAGACAAAAAATGTCAAGTAAATACATAAAATATCTTATACATTTTTAATAAAGATTAAATAATAATAATCAAAATATAGTTCATGTAAAATATTATAAATAAACATAATTATATGATTTTTTTATAAAGTTTTATACTTATAGTAACTCATTTGGAAACACAATCTGTGTTTAACTGATTCTTGTAGTAAGTAGGTAAGCTGTTTAAATAATATGGAATTCGTTTTTATTTGTCTGGGTGTTTAACAAAGATTTTGTTGGAATTCCATTCGAAACGTTAAAAAACAAATAAGTGTAATAAGAATAACAAAGAAGGGAATAACCTAAATTATATTTTTTAAATATTATTTAGTAGCAAAAGCAGCTTAAAAATCCATATGAATCAATGTCAGATTAATGCTCGATAACTTTTGTTAGAAATATTTTCTTTTATTTATTTTTTTTTTTATTTTTATTTTATTAGCTATTAGTATACAACTATGACAGCTCGACATTTACAGAAATTTTCTTTTATATTTTTCTTGATATGAATATAGTGAACAATACTATTAAATTTCACTCATATAATAACAGTTTTTACCCTCATACAATTCAACAATTCTCTGGCTACCTAAGCATCATAAGTTGTATAATAATTTATAAATAATTGTTTTTCCTGATGATATTAATTATAAATATTAATTATAATATTTAATATAATTAACATTAAATATCATATTGTCATAGTGATAGGCATTCTCGCATCTAATACTATTAGATTGTTTGAGCATTATTCATAGTTAAACTTAATACATATTTAAAACATTTATTATTTTACAATAATTGGAACACTTAAAATGCAGTCTGCAATTGCAGTCTGCAGAAGTTGTGTAGCTTGAGAGGGGGTGGATTCAAAATCTTTAAATAATATTTTGATTCCTCCTTCCCAAAAACATATACAATACTAATTGTAATATTCTCTTTTTTAAGAGAAATAAAAATACAAAAATACAAACAAAAATATTTTTCAAAAAATTTCATGGAAAAGTACTAATAGTTAATACAATATTACCAAACAGAATAATTTTTTCTTGAAAAAGTGGTAAATAATTGACTGAAAAAACAGAGTTCTCAAGAAATTAACCATTCTATTTATTTAAATGTTTGTTGTAATAAAATGTACATATGTATATATATTATGATATATATAGTTATTATATCTATTATTAGGTTGGTACAGCATATTTTGTGCTAAAATTACAATTTAATTTCTGAACTAAGTATATAGTTATATGGGTACTCAAGTATTTCAATTTTAACTTTGTTATTATTTGATTTTTTTTTTATATGTATTCACCTTAACTTATGCTGATGAATGGAAATTCCTAAACATTTAGTGACCGAGAATGCCGCTTTTAACATTAGGGTCGGATACCGTTTTAATAAATATTATTCATAGAATAAAAAAAAAAGATTGGTTATTTATTTTTATTGAGTACCTACCTATTGTGTTTCAATTCTCATTAAGAGTATTATAGTAGGTTGTTCTTTGTTTTAAACGAGGATGAAAGTTTTTGAATTTTTATTAATTACAAGAAACCCAAATATTTTTAAGTGTTCGTCAATGGTACTATTTCAATTGATTTTTGGTTGTTGTTTTTTTACTTTCCAAAATCTTTCCTTCTACGTCTTCAAGTAGTTATTCTAAGGGATCCAAAAGTGTTTCCTACTGTACACGTATTGGAATACACTTAGTAGCGATTGTATTCCACCTATACTTTACGGAACCTTTCTATATACTTCCCTTTTTGTTTCAGCGGTGTTTTTAAATTATAATCTGAAAACCAATAGTATTCCCTTACGACTAGTATCAGCTGATATTGAATTGATTTCTTGATTTTCTGCAGAAATTAAATAAAGTATACCTATAGCGTTTTATATTTATACGTTTTTGAACCGTTTACAATATCTGCTATCGGCATAGGTGCAAATAGCGTTTGAGATTTGGCAGGGGCACAGGACTGAAGTCCTACTATAGTAATATTGAATTAGTTTACAACAATTTAGAAAATGTTTGGGGGGCGCTTAAGCTTCCCTCTATTGAAACTATGGCTATCGGATTATGTTTGTAAAATATTCAAAAGTTCTTTATAGATAAATAGATTAGGTATACTATATATTTTTTGAAAAGGTCTAAATTTCACCGATCTATATCAATGATCGTGTCGTCAAACTTATTTTAATTTATTTAAATGTACACAGAACACATGATACAAATATTTTTTAAAACACAAATTACTGACATATAATTATATAAAACTATGTATTGCATAGACCATGGTCTATGAACTTCTATGAAATGTAGAGTGTAGAACCAGAAAAATAAAAATAATAATTGCAGTTAGTTATAAATTTTGATTTGACATTCGTATTTATTATATGTTGGTATATACATTTTATTTTCGATTGTGTATAAATTAAATAGGTCATACTGCAGCATACAATAACTTAAAAGTAACATAACTCATAAGCCTTTGTTTATGGATAATATAGGCAAATATAAAATGCATGTGTTTTTTTTAACTATGCGTATTCTGAATTAATGAGACAATTAATAGTCGTGAGATCCCAATTGTGTTATCATTTATCAAAATCTCTTAATATTATTTTCCTTTTTAAAGTTTCAATAGCATTGTATTAGACCTATTGTTGAATAATATCAATTATGAATTATATACTTGAAAGACAAACTATAAATAAAAATATTCGTAAAATCAATGTTTGTTCAACAAACGTTCATCCAACGCATATTATATATGAAACGAACATTTAATATTAGGTACATAATATTTTATTATGATATATTTATGTGCATTTATAGTTACCTACTACTCATTTCAGCCTTAAAAG
The DNA here is from genome assembly GCA_027563435.1 of Nasonovia ribisnigri. Classification (NCBI taxonomy): domain Eukaryota; kingdom Metazoa; phylum Arthropoda; class Insecta; order Hemiptera; family Aphididae; genus Nasonovia; species Nasonovia ribisnigri. The sequence continues at coordinate 99,984 of JANEHU010004263.1, read as the reverse complement.
TATAGTCAAAATGTGATGGCACTGTCATACACGCAATGATATTTATCATAATGAATGATTCAACCTATTTAAAATGCTTGTATATTTTTAGTTTTTAGGGTTTTTAGACTAATACGCAATACATTAAATAAAAGAATAATATTTCAAATTTATTTAATAGTACCATTAAAATATATTCTATGGCTTCTATTGGTAACACGAACAACATCTAGTTGGAACTCAAATTCATTCCATGCATATCCGTCGTGATTGACAACGCTAATTTTTTTAACTCCTCTGTGGTTTACGATAATGGAGGTAGTGGTACACAGTATCTTTTAACAGGGCGTAGTCCGTTTGGGTGAATCGATCCAAAATGTGGTCTGTTTGAGTGAATAGTATTATAATATACCGTTTGCGCGAGTATTTATTCCACTAAAAATACTGTTTGGGTGAATACGTATCAATAGGTTAGTTTAGGGTAAATTAATCTATAGTAAAGTAATGAACATAATATATTGTCAATTGAAAACATTTTAAATAAAAGAATACAATCACATACTTAAATAATAATTAGTAATAAACTCTTACTTTAAAAATACATTGGTAAAAAACTATAATTTAAGACTTAAGTATAGTAAATTAAAGTTAAAAACCACATAAACGTCAGTATAAAACTCAAAGTGCATATCGCTCACACATGTAAAAATAATTTCACTCTTCCAAACTACCTGCGCCGTGGTTTATCATGTTCCCAAAAAGAAATAGTGACATGGCGTGAGATTGGGTGACCTAGGAAGCCAGGTGCAAGACATCGGACGATTTGTTTTGAATAACTCTGTATATTAGTATACGTGTCTAAGTCTAATACGCCAAACATCAAAGCATGAGGATATATCCTGCTCCTAGTTTACATACAGTGCATTGCGTATGTCATTAGCTTAGTGTAATTTACGAGATTCACATATTAGGTATAAGTATACGTGATTTTGGGTACTTCGGTGTTCGACGTTTGAGGGGCTATGAAAAGAGTGAAATACTTTGCAAAAGTTTCCGCGTATAATGTTATCATCATTATTTAGTAGCGTAGGCTGCCGTCGTCTGGTCACAAGACTCGGTCGCGTGGGTTTTCGCCTTTGGCGAATGGCGATTGAACTTCAAGCCGACCAGGGTAAAACGTGGTATTACGTGGTTGCCGCGGTTAGCGATAATAATAATAAAATAATAAAACTCCTCTCCGCGGGCCAAAAACACCCAGTGGTTTTGCGTCGACAAAATCCGCACGGATGCCCGCATCAATCTGGAATATTATTGTTATGTAACCCGTCATCATCACCATCACGATTATTATTATATTCAATATTCATACACGATACGTGCTTATGGCACATGGCAGATATATTTTAATATTTATAATGTTATTTAGGAGTCGAAAACTAACAGGAAGTCGTTTTTGAATAACAATAATTCTCGGTTCAATTCATTTTATTATACTCTTAGCGGAGAAATAATATTTTAATCGCCCGCACCGCCGGTTGTATTTTACCATGCGCCATATTTTTTTTTCGAAGGGACTATAATAGTTATTATTAAAGTCTATATAGTTGACGTTCAACGTTGAGTTATAAATTCGTTCGTATTTGTTTCCTGTTTCGAATTCCAATTTTTGATTTTGACATACTTTTGAAACACTTTCAAAACTAAAATCTATATTTACGCGTAATGATTAAAATAAATCTATATATATTATCCTAGTGGTAACAACTCAAACGACGACGACGATACCGACAAATAGTGTAAGTACTTACCGGCTTACCAGTATAATACTCGTGTTTTTAATGTCCTAATGAATACATTTTCTACCAAAGGCTGTATACTTATAAATACCTAACTAGCACATCTCTTTATATGTATAAAAATATAAAATACTAATTTTTGCTATAAAAATATAAAATACTAATTTTTGCTATAAAATTAATGAAACATGCTCATTTTTGTAATAAAGATTGAAAATATTAATTTCCTTTGAAAAAAAGAATATAATATATTACTAGTAAATTATTCGTCAACGCAGAGTATAATACAATAAAAAAATCACTGTCTATGTATTAGAACTCTTTAGTGCTCTTAGCTGCAAGAAAAAGTGATTCTTATGAAAATTATTTTTATATCTTATAACTTTATAGCGTAATAAGGAAATTTTATATTATCTTTTGAAAATATTGTTTAAAAATTAGATTTTAATCATTTTTATATAATTCAACTTAACCACGCCGCCAAAAAATATAATATTGATATTAACTTTAAATTTATTATTCACAATAATAATTATTTTTCACGACTTAAAAACCATTTCATAATACATAAATTAAATCATACAGTACCTAATAATTATCCAAAAATGCATAATTCATTATTTATAGTGTATCCAATTGTCTTATATAAGTAAAAAATACTACTGAAATACTTATATTTTCATTCAAAAATGTTAACAATAGAAATCTATTACAAATGGTCTCTGTTAAGAACAACAATACAATATAGAAAGAAAAAGCCAATTCGAAGTTTTGTTTGGAAATTGTTCATAAAACTTTCTTTGTAAAAAAAATATAGGTATATATATATATACGTATAATTATAGTATTCCATAAATTAAAATTTATTTGTTTTAATATGGTACCCAGGAGTAACGTAATATAATGGCAGTGTCATTTTCTATTAGTATATTCTCGCAATACATCCTGTATTTAGACGATTAATTAGAGTATCATTTTGTAGTATTATAATACATTTATAATCTTAAATTTTTCACTATGATAACAAAACAATATGTTTAGCTTATAGTATAGTATAATATCAAAGAAAAATTAAAAAGTAATAACATATTTAAAGCAGCCATAAAAATGCATATTTATCAAGGAATAAAATTATCATAATAACTAATAAGGATTACTGTTAAAATATTGAAACTCCTTAAAATATATTTAATTATATTACGAAATCTAATCGAAAACATAAGGATAAATTAAAATATAGAAACCGAATATCGGTCACTCGTCATCCTGATATAAGGGATAGTGGAATGTAATGTGGAATTTTAAAGGAACATCAAACGACCGCATTCAAAAATATATTTTTAATCTCAATTGAAAACTTGCTGACCAATATTCCTTCAGTTTTAGTTGTCATTAGTTTTTTTAGTACAAATAGAAAAAAAATTATTTTTTAGTGGTACCAAAACTTGATTTTCAATCTTTTAAGGTGCTTCGTGAAAACATTTTTAGCAATAGATATTAAATATAAAATAATCTCGGTAAAACCAATACATTCATCCCAAACTTAAAACATAATATCATAAACATGGAAATAAGACTTAAGTTAGTAAAAAACATTAATAAAATTCGTAAAGTCCGTAAAATATACATATTAAATTTAGTACATAAGTATAAAACATAAAAGTTTTAATGATTTAAAAAGATCAAAATATGTACTTTTTTGTATAAAAGCATTTTTTATTTAACTTAACCTTTATTATTTTACTGAGCATTTATCTGACGGAATTCTTAATTATTACACTTAACCCAACATGTTTGTCTTATTCTATTTTAGCTAATAATAATTACGAACTGTTTTTATATTATTTACAAAAGCAATATGTATCATCACGTAAAATGCTTGTTCATCACAAATATTCTTTTTTGTAGTAGGTTAAAACTACCTACCTACTTATTTATATCCTTATTTGTTGTGTTCGATAGATTGTTAATAATATTTATTATAAACAATTATTATTATAACGATAACGTTAAAAAACTAAAGACGGCACTCTGTATAGGCAATTTCGATTCAGAACAGCTGCGCGTACAATATTATTATATAATTATACTAATATTATATTATTATTAAACTAATTATTTTATTTTTATTATTATTAAAGCCTCGGCATCTAAGGCCATTTGTTGTATCTACTATAATCTACTATATACATGGTACAGGTTTATATTTTATCTTAAAATTATATTAATAATGCATTAATACTCAACAGGCTACAATGGTCACAAAAAATTAATTAAATTGGTCTTAACGATAAAGGAAATTATTTTTTTTATGTTGTCTGGATGAAGAGCTTTTGAGGGAATGTTTGGAACTCCAGATTCCTGTTTATCTGTAAAAGTGAGGCATTCTGATATGACGCGTTTGATTGTGAGAGGTGTGCCGCAACTGGCACATATGGGAGGATCTTCGCTCTTCATCAGGTACTGGTGGATTACGATGTGTGTCCGATTCACATTCTGTTGATTGAGGTTTCTATTTTTCTTATGGTGTCCGGTGGTGAAGGCCCATGGTGTTTTTAATTTTGTTTAATTTTGACGAACCTTGTGTCAAGCCATATATTGTTCGAAATTAATCTAGCTATAGACTTAGCATCGTGTAAGGTAAAACAATTGAGTTTTATAGCGTCTGCAAAGGTTATTGCTTTAATATTAATTATTATAATTATTACATTATGCCGTGATACGACTTACTCTTATTAACAATAATTATATTAAATAGGCAAAAAATATAATTTTTTAAAGATTTTGAATAACAGAAAAAAACTTAATAATGGCGGTTGATTTGTCGATAAAAATCATGGACAATCTGTAATGAACATATTATTATATAATACGCATATTTTATTAAATATAAAATATTATGTTAATAAATTAACGACTTTATACTACTATGCTATAGTACATAACCGATTGGATATTTTTGTTCATTTATGACGCATGAAACACTTTGTTGTTTTGACTCCAAGTCTATTTGGATTTTCCGCGTCTCTTACGCGGCGGCGGACTATAGACGGTCTCTATAGATGTGGGTTAATTAGCGGTGCGATTTAAAATATTCATTCCGTGTTTGTTGTTTTGCTCACAGCCCGCAGCTGCTGTACGTAGCATAATTGCTATCTTTGTAACTTTGCAAAGGTTACGTCATACTATAAGTATATAATAAGCGTGTAGCTGCAGTATACACAGGAACACGTGTTTATTATTCACTACAAAACCTTGATAGGGTACGGATGACTCGAAGCGTTAAACAGAGCGTTTTAATTGAATATGATATCATAAACTTAATTATCAAGCTATGTGTCAAAGTTAAAAAAAAAAGTAGTATTGTACGGTTGTCGACGGTAGATTCCACGCAGGGCATTGATTGAGGACGAGGTGTCCCTGATCATGATTATAAGAGGGGGAAATATTAAACCCTTGAAAACACAGGTAAATATTAATATGCATTTATAATTGAGAGTAATTCGATTAGTTTAAAATTATCTATAATTCACTTAAAAACTTAAAAGAAATTCAAGACAATTTATTCTGATCATTAGTTAATCTGTAAAAAATAATAAAAATGGTCTTTTTTTATTTTTTAATTGTTATCAGTTATTACTCTTTTGATGACATTATAAGTACATTTTTAATTTCATATTCTGAAGCAGAATGTTATTTGTAGTATTATGATCTATAAAAATCAAATTCTGGCAAGTGTAGTTTACAAATTATAAGTATTTAAAGTTTAGATGAGCGGTGGAGTCGACCAACATTTTACGGGGTACCCTTATAAAACTCCGCCCCGCTTATCTAAGCTTTCAATGCATATAAATCATAAATTACTCGCCTAAAATTCAATTTTTAAATATTGGAGTACCTCCTCCAAAAAATATTCTGGTTTGGAGAAAGTAAACAATTTAAAAATGATAACGATAAAAATAGTAATACATATTTTTTTAGAAAAACGTTGTTTTGTAATGACTTAAAATTAAGTTTAAAAATATTTTTAATAACGTTTATAATAATTGTTGAAGTAATGAGTGCCTTACGTTAAATGGATTACCATTATTATAATATCCTCATTTCGGTATTATTTTTGTTTTTCAAAAAACATTGACACTTATTTTTGAAATAACAATTCTATTATTTTCTGAACCATTTTTGGTTGAGTCCTTTGAAGTGAAAGGATGAATAGCATAATTAATTTATAAACAGTGATCAACGGTTCGATATCAGTTCGATACGATAACGGTTGTTTTCGTTCAACGCTCTTTTATGTCATCGGCGTCGGGGCCCTCAAATCAAATAATATGGACTTTGTGCCGGAAATACATTTTATACGCGTTTTTATTGTTCATTCGTGTATTTTTGTTTGTATAAGGGGTCCAAATGTTGCTTTTCCACAAAATATAAAATTATACATTTGCAGTTATGGAGTCGCTATTTTGTTATAATATATGTTTAGTGCATATTCGTTTGTGTATACAGATACGGTAAATGTGACGGCACTAAAAAAGAGATAGTAATGGGATTTTACAGAAATAAATGTTTCCCGTGGGTTAAGTTCCAGTGTGTATATTTATGATGTATATATCGCATATATGTATAAGTATAGCACATTACATTTTTTCTTACCAAACGATGAACGTACCTAACTCACTAGAAATAAAATTGCCAAAATTCCAGATGACACTAGTTTTTGGAAGACAAATTAGATAGAACGTGTTGTTAGCAATATTGTATTTTACTATTTTCTATCACATAAAAACTAATCGTGTTCATAAATTCCAGATCAGAGACGCAAAAATGTGTGTATGGCATTGACATTTTTACAGTTTATTATAAAAACAGTTTAATTAAAATGCATTTTGAAAAATACCCACAAAAACATAGACTGTGTAAACGAGGTTTTTTGCTTTTTTTAAAGTTATTCGAATCGTTGTTATTATATAGGTCATCATATCGTACCCTCGTTATGAATGTCGTCTACTTTTAGTTATTGACATATATTATTTTACTCAAAATGGTTATAATAGCAAATATTTTACATATTACGTAAGGCACAATTCGTTGATTTTAATTAAATTTGATATTATATTATTCGGTTTATTATTGGGTTCAATTGAAACTTTTAAATACTATTTACACTATATTATGTACCTGCTAGGTATAGGTACCCACAAATTTTTGTTGAGTTTAATCTCAGTGATTACATCACAAACATAGTTTATTAAATTAAAACATATACCATATGTATTTGCCATTTGGTCTAAATTAACGACCTCCTTATAACTGAACTATATTAACTATATTATATAATATTATTATTTTTTTTTTTTTATTAATAAAATACCCTCGGAAACATAGGCCGTTGGGATACAAATATACGATTTTTTTTTTTTTACATAATATTATTAATCATATTTTTCTACGTATAAAGTAAGCTGGTGGTGGAGTTCTTAAATACTGATCTATAGCTATTTGTATTTATATTAAGTTTACTATTTTACAATTTGTTTGGTAAATCAAAAATCTGAAATCGGTTTTAAGAAATCTGCAGACATATTATTTTACTAACAAATAATTGTTGGTTACAACTTACAACTTCCAGTAGAAGCATACAATTACTGATACATTTATAAATTAAACCGTTTATATAATAGGTATATGGTATTGACATTATACGAAATGTTTAATAAAAACTATATTTTATTGATGACGGACATAATGATAATTTTTCATATGTTTTTATTTAACCCATAAAATCAAACATATGTGATTCGTTTCATTAAATAAATGTTATTAATTAATAACTATATTAAATAAACTTTGTGTTGTGTAATATAGGTGCAGCAAAATTAAAAAAATATAAAATAGGTTTATATTAATTTTTGTTTTTATTAAGCTATAGAAAATGCGCAGTGACCTAAATACATACCAACTAGAAATGAGCATTGAAGTAATATAATTAGAGTTTTTATTAAATTATTTTGTTCAAGATTGAATGACTTGAAATCATTTCCAATACTCAACAGGATTATTATTGTAATTATATGTATAAAAATGTAGTATTATCAGTACAAAGACAAAATTAATTTGATTTTATAACTATTTTTTAACATTTATAGTTATTCTGCGTTTAGAGAAAGTACTTTTGAAAAGTGCCACAAACTACAGTATAATATGATCATATTTTATTTGTGTTTATTTTCAAAATGGATTAAAAATACTACGAACCACAAAAAATAAAAAGTAAAGATTATTTAAATTTTTAAAAATATACTTAGAGCATGACTTGCCACTAAATTATACATAATTCAAATTTGGCCAGTATTGTTCTAAAAAAAAAAAAACGTTCCTGTACATTATTTATTTCATTTTTATGCTACTCAGTTTTCAAAATTTTTGATAGCCTCTTTTCAATGCGATGAATAATTCTTAACGTACCTGCTTAACATTTCAAATGCCACTCCACCCGCACCATATCGTAAACCTATATATAAGAAACAAAACTTTTGTACTTTCACCTTTTCCGTTAAGTGTGTTTACTGTTTTCAGTCATTTTCAAATAACAATCATTAATAAATAGTCTACTAAAATATGTGTACACAGTCGTATAATGTATACATGTATATGGACAAAAGACAAGTCGGTTTCTCGTCTTAGTCGTCTTCCCGGTGACCCAATTACAGAAACGATGTCAATAAAAATGTGATATAAATAACGTATTTATTTGGAGTTTCAGTTTCTCGTACGTGTACAACAGTTATTGTTTAGTACGTTGTCATCTCATGTGTTAGGTTCAAGTCAGACATTTTCAACTCGTACCTAAAACATATATAGTGTAAATGTTGATTTCAAGACAAATTTATTTTTATTATTTTGTAAGGGTTTCATGGGTCGTACACAATACCTACGTATACGAGTAATATGGGTTGATCCGTTATTGTAGAACGTACTAGGTACAAGCAGCTCGTCATCTCGATCGTGACACGACTTTTTGTATAGAGTAAACAACATATAATAATATGACGTGTACCTCCTCTTTATACTAAGCGATGGGACTGGTCGTGCATCACTCGGGGTGCGGTATTTTTGTTTACACGGAAATAATATATAAAAACATACCCTTTTACAATGACGGGCGGTCAGATTAACCGTATAGGTCCTATAGAATTTGCGCCGGCTCAGCATCGGGACTAAGCCACATTGGTTTTGTGATTTATTATACGCATATACGTCCATATAATATTATATTATGGATGCGATCGATGCGATATTATACGATTCGTGGAATTGCGGTGGTACTGACAGGAGGAAAACCGAAAAGTATTGCCTTTTCGTCAAGCTAAAAATTTAGCGAAGTCTAAGAATTGATCATATTATAAGCCGTATGAAAATCCATTACCCGATCACAAAAAACGCAATATTTATATGATGTGCACTGTATGTATATTATTTCAAATACAAAATGATTTGCCAATTGCCAAGCATGCCTGATTTATTTTAAATTTTTATAATTATTTTTATTTTTATCTATTTCTATAGAAATTTCTAATTTTATAAAATGGTCACGGACCAGTTGGAATACTTACACCACGGGCGATGGGTTGGGCACGCCTGGTATAGTTAATAGTTATAAGGTGCAGGCGCGTAGCCAGGATTTTTAAAGGTGGGTGTTTTAATTTAATATTTAATATTTTAATATTTATACATTTTTGGATTATACGGCCATAATGACCGAGGGGAGGGAAGTGATTTAATATCCACTGGTAAGTGCACTGGTAAGTAGTAAGTACATTATATTATCCAGCCAGACTAAAATTGAACGAAATGTTCTTTTACCAGTTCTAAGAATCCAAAGTTAGTATAATCTTTCCGAACTTTGAAGCAAATAAATTTAACTGTGGATGGATGCCAAACGCATAGAATACAACACTCATAACACTCAGTAAATTCGTAAGATTTAATTTTCTTCTTTCGTGACTTTCGCCTTATAGAATTATTGTATGATATTGTATTTATATATTGTAAATCTCAAACAATGGTATCTGCAGTCTGATCTTATATTTTCACTTTTATCCAAACTTTTTGTTTTTTTCATTAAAATATGAAATATATTCTTCAAAAGTAAAACATTTCTTCGAGACTTGGTAATTTATGATAAATATAATAATTTTAACTACATAAATTAAATATATATTTATATATTCGTTCGTGAAAGAAGTTTTTCAAACAAAAACCCCTTTAAAAAATTGATGACTTTGTTTTAAAACTTTGTTTTCACTTCAATAACAACTAATATCGAAAAATAGTTAAAGTATATAAGTTTAGGCATTAGGCATATATTTTATGGATGAGTGAAATAGCCATTTTTTTTAATACCGCAAGAGTCATTAAATAAGAATGTTTTAATTTTTGATTTTTGATTTTAAAAACGCTTAAAAAACATAAACTAACGAAATTACATTAAATTCACTTAACATGTCATAAAAATTTAAAGACCCATTCACTGCATAAATTCTAATTTAAATTTACTTACTCTAAGCTCCTAGGTTCTCCTTATCCTGTAGTTGAGAATCTCACAATCCCCACAATTCCTGGAAATTATCCAAGATGTCTAAAACAGTCAAATGTTTATGGTGTCTGCTAGATGCATGATTGTATAATACTAATTAGTAATTATAGTGATTACCAATTAAAAGTTGGATCAACTTCCAAACGAAATAATTGAAAAAATTAATCAAATAATTGACACATTAAGGGCTGCTTCTCTTCTCGATGTTTTATACGTAAAAGGTATTTTATGTATTATGTATCTAGAATACTTCTAAAATTGTATTTACAAACTGAAACCAAAATACATAAATTTTAATGAACAAATCCATTGTACAAGATACTAAATACATTTCAAAAGAAAAAAAAAATTATTTATGAATACAATTAATTATAAATAATTAATATTTGATATCATCAATACAATTGGTGATTTTAAAAACAAATAATGACGTGATAATATGCTTTATAATATTATGTAATATTATATTATAAACCATAATAATTAGTTCTAGAAAGTTATTATCTTTTACCGTCGGGCGTTGACAATGGTTTCATACTACAAACTATGTACATAGGTAGGTAGTATTTAAATTGTTTTCCTAAATACCGCGGCCCACAGGTATAAATAATACCTGCAGGGCCTATTTTTGTGTGTAAAACACCACATTGTGTGTAATACAAAACTTGTTAAGGGTAATACGAAGTTATAATACTGAAAACGTGGTTTTACACTTTTACCACAAGCGCAACAACCACAACTTCGACGGAAACATGATCAGCATAAAACAATGATAAATGAATGACCTCACTCGAATATTTATTAGTGAAATAAAAATTGAAAGATTAATATATATATTATTTGCATGACGCAGTATAGATTAGTTTATTACTAAAAATACTAAATACATTGAGTAAAAAAGTATTTCTAGAGATACAAAATACTTGAGAAAAACGTTCACCTGTAAATATAAGATAATACAATAATGTATCCTGTATTATTTATTGTACCCTATTCAGATTTCAGGTATACATTATATTATATTTTTATATTGCATACCTATATCTTGTATAAAATATTAAAAAAACATTTAATTAATTTGTATTATTTTGAAGACATGAGTATCTATTTTAAACCAAATGTTGTAATAATTTATAATATATTCTTAACTTTAGTTTAGTTACTGCGTCCGTTAAATTTTTAATTTAACTATATTCTCGCAAACCCTATGAAATCGAAATCACGAAATTTGTCATCTATACCTAATGACGTACATTCGTGCGCTTTCACATTATAAATGATAATTATTTACAACACAAAACAAAAACTCATGGTCAGTAGTATGTACTTTGTCAGACAATATGAACTTTAATCACTATAATGATACCACCCGAAGGCCACTTTTTATGAATTAAAACCTGATAAAAATCCTTAATGTTTCGATGGTTTGTATGGTGTGTTGGATATTTTGTTAGTAGGTACTACTATAACACTGGTAAAACTAAAAACCCAACTCCATTAGTATTCCTATAGCTGCAGGGATATAAGGGGCCCGGAATATTTGATAAAAACACCTCTAGGTCCACAAACCTATTTATTTTTTTGGTTTTGTTTAATTATAGTTATTCTGGATCTATTGACACTATTATACAAAAATAATTAATATTTATGCAGAATATTTTTTTCTGTATGCTCTATACTATAAAATATAATAAGTAGGTAGCACCATTAGAATTTCAACAGCATAGGTCTGATAAAGATTTAACGTGTATCGTACGGTCGTAGTTGTTACGATAAACCGATAGTACAACTAGAGTAGTTATTGGATTTTAATTTTAATGCGATTCCAACATATCAATTATTATAATATTTAGTACAAAGACAAGTTATTAAATAGTTATTTTGCATAAAATATGGTAATATTGAAAACGATTGAAACGACGCGGAAAATACCCACGCAATATTCTACGGAAGTCCCCGCGGAATCACTCCGCTGTAGTATAAACAGGGATCGATAAAATACTCGTCGAGGAACCCACTCTTATATGATCGTTCGATCGATTATACGAGCGCTGTTGATAAGTGGGAGTGGAATCCCATCGTTTGGATGACGTAGGTACATGATAGTATACGTACAACCCATACAGTAGTCAGCCGCAAACCATTTTCATCCAAAATGTATATTAAAATAGATGATATCGTTTTCCCATCCCCCTTGTCTTCCCAATTTAATACACATTGTATTACTTTATGCTTCTCTCAAAAATTATATGAAATGTTTATAAAATATGTTAAATTATTTAGATATTTTTTAAATTACTATTTAATGGAAAACGGTACACGTTAGTCACTTGTCCGCTCATCAATCATTTTATAGTTGCCTTAGTATATTTTTATCTATTTATAATTACGTTTTTATACGCAATAACTTAGCAAATCTCATAATTACAATACATAACATTGATTATAAATTAACAAATATTTGTAATACTGTATATAATGTTGTAATCTAACGAGAGAGTACAACTAATGATATTAATAACTAATTATTTTAATTAATATTTTGGATGGAATGTGAAACGATGAATGTATTGGTTTTACAATAATTATGTGTGTGTTTTTTAAACATTCTGCCTGACTGTTTTAATAGAAGAAAAAGTTTAAACGCTCATTTTCCACATCAAAAAAGGTTTCTGGTAAATTAGATTTAATTTGTATTTTGAGGGATTAAAGGTAAAAACTTCCCAATACTTGACTATATAATCGGAGAAAACAAAAAAAAAATGGGATATTTATGCAAGAGCGATTTTTGACAAAATCGATTTTCTTTGTTTATTGTAGCTCAAGAATAAATATCCGTAGAAACATCACCATTTTCTAGATATATTCAATACATTTTTAAAAGTATTTTGTTTATTTTTTTCAACTTTTATTATTCTTACAACATAGTATGTTTATTATTTTCTTTAACACAATACACAACATACCTCCAATCTGAATCTCAAATGACATATAAGTTACTGAATACATAGTGTAAAAATCAGTTAATATGATTTATCAATTCGTTACAATTTAAATTTCAAACTCTTAAACAATATACATTGGTATTGATATGAAAAAATAGATTACAAATACAAAAGTATATATATATTTAATAAACTACACTGTTATATTTTATCAATGTGCTGATGAATGGAATTTCTTAATTACTAAGAATAGAAGTTCAATAAAATGCTTTTCCCTTTTTTAAATTTTTTATACAAGTTTTTTTTAAAGACAGTTCCACTAATTTTTTTTATAATTATTGTATTATTCACTATGTATTTTTACAAAAATACTGAACATATTATGCAAGATAAACCAAAATCCTGTAAATATTCAAAAGTTAAAAAATATAATTCCGTATATTTAGCCGCGTAGTTTTTCAAAACACATTTCTATATCTTTACTTGGCATTATATATGGCTTAGCAAGATTCGTATGCAAATGCACAAACTCACGAGTCTTGAATTAATAACGTTATGCTGACCTATACAACAAAACAACCTGCACGCGTTAGTATTTGTCCTGAAAAAAGTCCAATTTTTCAATATATTTTTGATTGTAGTCGTTTTATAGCGAACATGTATAATATAGTAATATAAAATTATTAAAATTGATTATTATTGTTATTATTATAATTATATTGTTTAAATTGATGTCTACACAGTAAACCATGGTTTCAGGTCCAGTCTGTGAAGCTATATAATATATAACTTACATAGCTATCCATGGATATACAGAACAGTATTAGGTACAACTACGGTTAAAAAAATATTTTAGTTAAAAATGGTTTTCCAGAAACAACATAATTATAATAGCCGGAAACTAAATTTTCATCAACTGCACATTTTGTTTTTCATCAATAATAATAATAGTATTTAATTTTGAATAGAATTCGTATTTTTATATTGACTCTAATCAATAATATATTTCAAAATAGAATAATATTTTCATAATTTTCGAGTCAACCCCTCATCGAACAACCGCTCGACCTACAGTTGCTCACTAAGGTAAATTTTAATAATGGAAGATAGTGCAGGTTTATTACTTTTGTATTATTATTGTTATCGTCTATGTACATAATATGAGCGCTAAAAGTGGAATTTAAAATTTAAAAAAAATATATATATTATTCGACAAATCATGTTTTTAATGAATAGTTACTGTTGGCGGAATTTCCTAATACCAAATTCAATAATATTTTAGCAATCGGTCGGAGACAAATACAAACGTGTGGTTATAATGATGTCACAATATAATATTATATACTTCGCCTTCATGTACCGTTCAAGTTGTTATTGGTTGCGGTCGATGTGAAGTGCGTTGCCGCACTCTCGAAATTCGATTAAAATATTGTTTGGACTGTTTTTTCTCCCTCTGCAGTTGATGGAATTTTCTAGTTTCATATATAGTCGAACGATGTGTGTGTCCATAATGCTTACTGACGAAACGACACGTATTCCGTGATAAAACTCAGTGAAAATTTAAGGTGACTTTTTGATTCTCTTTCACAATAAAAATCGAAATGAAAAATAGAACATATTTGAGCAATATAGCTACTAGTTTTTCTAATAGCGGCGTAAAACATCTTTGCAGTTTATATTTTAGGGATGATTAATTATATATTTTCGACAAAGGTTAGAATATTGTAGATTTATAGTATTATATCGACAAGAATATTCAGTCTTATCATGATTTTAAGATTCACAGTTTATTATTTAGTATAATACATTATGTCCTATCATTAATAACATTAGACCTAAAACAATACAATTTTCTCATTATCTATTCTATCTAAAATACCAACAATATTTTGTTTGGTTATTATCTAAATATTGTATGTTTTATATTTAACAACTACTTACAGAAACAGAATAATTTTATATTTATTACGGTGAAGATGAAATGCCTCAAATTTGAATATAATGGAACATAAGAATATTGGATTTATGATTAAAAAGATGACGCTATTTTGTAGATTCATTAATAAATTGCCCCAATATTTTATTAAAGTTTACAAGAAATTCGTGGTATCTCAACTCGGCTGGATGATTACCTTTTGGTTTTAATTTACGCTTGAAGCGAATCAAATGATTTCAATTTGTCAAATGTCCTGCATAATATATTCTAATAATTTGCTGATTAAGTTCACCATTCTCGTGCGAATAAATTTAAAACATTAACATTGTTTCCAAAACTTATATTAACACCTGTACGCCAATATATTATATGATGTTATGTAATTAGGATAATTGATTTATATTTATATATACAGAGTGATCCACCAAGCATGCAGAGCCCTATTTTTCTTCAATAATAATGTTATTCAAAAGCTGATTTTTTAAATTATTTTATATACCTTCTTAATGACCATAATTTCAAACTCTTGAGGTTTTTCGTACTATGTACTTAAGGAGTAAACTGTAGGGAAATAAACTTTTGTTTTGAAATGACAACTCCACTTTTTACCCTACATTTTTTAGTGGATAATTTTTCTGAACATTTAGATGTATCAGAATACAAATTTGAGTAGTTTTTGAGTGATTTATTTTGTGTACTGATGATAATAGATCCATGATAAAAGGTTTGGAGACATGAAGGCTATAGTACTTTGAACATTTTATTAATATTAATTAATCTATCAACTTTAATAATTTTTAAAGATGGTCCAACTATATGTGATAACACTATTCAATATATTTTATATTTTTATAAAAATTAATTAAAGATTATCATCCTTACTTCTTAGTATACAAACATTGTAATAACTGAGAAACTACTCGTTCGAATTTTTAAATTAGGTACCTACATCAAAATTTTCAAAAAAATATTCACTAAATAATTTCCGGTAAAAAAGGAGGAATTTTTATTTAAAAACAAATATTGTACTGCACATGACACTCTTTGAGTAGTTGGTACACAAAAATATTCAAGAATTTGAAAAAATCATCTTCAAGTTTATTTAAATATTCTATAAATCGGAATAAGGAAAAAAATGGTGGTGAGCACTGAGCATGCTTGGTGAACCATTCTGTATATAACGGAGCATGAAGTTTTTTGGTTGTTTCACAGGGTTTTAATATTATTTTTACATTCTATTCTTTATCGTGTAATGCTAAAGTAACTTTATCCAGTACTATATTATTATTTAATGTTTGCTATAACCATTTCCCTCGCGTCCCTTAGCAAATTCTGGCCGATCGTGTATGGTGCGTATAATCAGAGCAAAAATGTTCTATTCGGACTGCCACAGTTAAATTTAATTGAATTTAGTCGACAAAATCAAACATAGTGGACTAGAAAAGAGAAGACTTTTAATTCAATCGAATTCTAGTAACCACTTGGGCACCAACAACATATACATATAATATGTAGGGAAGCAGCACATGAGCTTTTCACTTGCGACACTAATAAAAAAAAATACAACATCACGTCTTACGTCATTGCGACTTTTATCAAACGAGACCGGAACTCATTTTTCAGAAGAAAACTACCATCACGAGTCTTATCTATATACACCTACGCGGCTAATGTGTATACACTTTTCTTTAATCTACTTTTTTTTTGTTAACTCAGTCCATTACATAAAGGAACCACTTTTACACTTTTTTATTTTCTTTCAATTAGATATTGACTCAAATATAAAAACCTTATACACTTATAGTATGTTTAAGCTTGTTCAATACTTTATACTTTTATGTTAAACAGGACGTATAGAGACCATAGGCCTTGAGTTAATTACGTTTTTAATTTTATAAATATAATAAAATTATTCATAAATAAATGTACTTTGGATCAAAAATGGCACTTTATGAGTAGGTAATTTTATCATCTGATCTGCTCATTAGTCATCACCGAAAATATAATTCACAATTAATTAATATGCTCCTCAAACGTAAAAAGTTGAACACTGAAATATTAATTATACTACACTGCAAAAATATGTGAACATATAATTCTATTTTCATTTGATCTCGGAGGAACTCGTTTTATCGAGTTAAAAAATAAGGATTTATTATACACCAAATTTACTTTTTAATTTAAATTTTAAATGTATTGCGAAATATGTTTCTCGTATATCACTCAACTATAATATATTTTCCAATTTTTGACCATTGCTTAACATAATAATGCAATCACTCCCATGCTTTAAAGTCCCTAAGGTCATATATACCTAACAACGAATAATCCGTTTATAATTTGTACCTACTTGTCATGTTGCAGAGTGTACAATATAGGTACACGTACCACTGTAGTACTTATTCCTTAAACGTTTCCTAAGCAATCATTTTTTTTTCACTTTCTGAAAATGTACCTGCATAGTGTATAATAGGCTTGTAGTTGTTTCGTCTGTTTTTGTTTTGCTTACTATGACATAACCATCAAACGATTTTTTTTACTCTGTAGAAATTCGTATTTTATTTTCACGCTTAACGACAAGCTCGCGGGTATATAATTATTTGTGTGTGTTTAGTCCGTTTAAATTCATCCTTGAAAAGAGCAATTGACTCTAGCTTGTGCAAAAACGTAAGTATATAATTGTGTGTCCAAATAGGGGTATACGCTGGATATTATATGACGTAGTACAAAAGTAATTTTATCTGAAGATACTACCTAGGTTCTGGCAGCTATAAAACAAAACGCGTATATATAGCATCACAAGGTGATATTTGAGTCGATATACTGTGTGGTGGTGTACAAATGTACCTACCTACATCGTATTATATATAATATATATTGTGTGGTGTGCAAACGTCAAATGTATCTATATAACGTATTATATATATATATATATATTATATATATATAATATAAATATAGGTATACATACCACTTTACAACTTACAAGACCGTTAAAAGGATATACGAGTATATTTTCTAGAGTTAAAACCCCACGTAGATATATATATGGATACAAAATTAAATATGGTTCACGTTTTCCTACAAAAGTCGATATCAGCGCGAGATGGTACACGAACTTTATTATTGTTGATTCTCAATCACGTCATACACATTGTCATGATGTTAATTCACCATCAGCTGTATAATTTTTTGTACCACGTTTAGAAGAGAACGCAATGGTGCTACAACTATCTAATATCTATAATTTATTTATATATTATATTATTATTAATATATTATGTTATGCATGCATTCGTCATTCGTGTCGAATTTAAAAAGCTTATATAGTATTTCACATTGACTTTAGATGATGGGTACCTACACTGCAGTATAATAACCAAATTTTTTGAATATAAATTACTTTTATTATTACTTATTATAATATTAAGGGTATAGCGCAATATGTAACAGCTTTTGTTATTTAATCAATATTAAAATAATATATTAAATTTATAAGAACAAAATGTGTAATATTATTATAAAATTGATATGTTATATAACACGTTTATATGCAGTCGTTAATGCTCATTAGGTTAAGTTAATCCGGGATTTAGATATATAAACCTATATAAACCATAGAAAAGAGATAGAAGCTTTTTATTTCGCATTGAGCGAACGCTCTATAATTATTTAATACGATTGATGAAATTGAATTAATGCATTCATGTAGCATAATAGCATATAACATGGTAACAGTTAGAATTACATTTTTTTGTTATTTCCGTTACATCCTGACACCCTCTATTCACATGCACTTATATTCAATCGTATTTTGTATACTCTCGTAAAAAAATACAATATTCCTTCAATGTTTAAACATTTTAAACCCGATCGTATGTATACTGTGTATTCAATAACAGCAGTAATCCATAAAATAACGTAATATGAAACTGGTCGTATAGGTACCTAAGTGTGATGAGATTCGGACATAAGTACCTATATTATATTCCACGTAATTACCTGTAGAGACATTTCACATTAAAATATAACAATTATAGGAAATACCCGATGTGGAGATGCAAGACAACTGCTAAATACCTAAATAAAATTTAACAAAATTGACGTAATAACATTGATTATAAATTGTTTATAATCAATGGTTATAATAAAAAAAATCAATGATAAATTATCCAACTACGTCTTCTGCTCTTAGAATATTTTACTCCAGATTATTGGGTTGCCTTGTACCTACCCATATAGATTTAGTGTAGCCGTGATGCGAGTAAACTTTTATGTAAAACCATTGTTTCTCTGAAATTTTATTTCAGACCATTGTCAATATCGAGCCAGACGGTGATAATATATTCTATACGTAATTTCTTAAAAATAGAAGCATAATCCATTAATGCTCGACCATTTTTCAAAATGACTTTTGGCTTTTAGTTTAAATAAATACATAAATCTGGTGACTGTATTTAAAATATTAGATCTTGTCATGTTATTATAATATTATACAAAATGTTATGTGTCACATTTGTTATTGGTTTATACGTACATAGTGCATTATTATAATAATTTATATAATATGAAAAATATTTTAAAACATCACTTTGAACAAAGTGTCAAAGACGTATATTTTTATTTATAGCAAATTTTTTTTTAGACATCCCTAAAAATTTAACATTACATAATATTATAAAAGTGCAAAAATTTAAGACACTTTGTGTGCATTCCGTACGTGTCATGTTACGGCGACTTCAGTACTAATAACACAGCAGCGTTCTTTCGAATAAAATATGATACGTTTCACAGCAGTCGATCGTCATCAACATTATATGACCATTTTTGACGATGTGTATATGTGTACTACCACCGTGAACAAAAGCTTTATATAGTTTATCCGACAGAAAACTATTCAACCAACTGTGAAACCAATGGCCTATATCACGGGTCTCCAACCTTTTTTTATGGTGGTCCGAATAGTTGTTTGGGAGAGGAGTAGAGATGTAATGAGATTGAAAAGAGAGCAGAATTATTTTATTATTTTATATTTCAACATAATATTATCATACAAAGGAAACAAAATCATTTTGCCGATTTCATCACAATAACTCTGAAACCCGACGGATATACCATCTCTAAAATACGGACCGATAAGACCATTATATTGTGCTGGCATATTTAAATTTTCTTAAAGTATTCTTATATTTATAGCACAACTTCTAAAATAATTTAACAATTTTTTTTGTGAGTTATACATATATGTACGATGTAGGTACCTATATAATATATTATATTATTGGTGAACTTAGATTGTGTTGCGAATTTTCGTAGTGATAAAAATTGAATAAAAAATAAGATAAATTAATACCTCGTTATTAACATTTCCTTTAATTTAAGATTTTAATCAAGAAATAATATAATAAAACCAAAGAATTATGTTTGATGAGGTACACCAATCTGAATTATATATTTTGAACTTTTTTTTGTAATGAATTATATCTTACTACTGATTCATCCATAATGTTTTGCACTAATATGTTAATTGTTCCATAATGTCTCTATTTAAATTCATCAAAATCCAGGCATCCATGTTTATTAAGGGTTAATCAATTCCGCGTCATCGTATGAAACGAAAAACTACCTTGATGGCCTCGATGACGGAAACGCTACGCCATGTCCCGTATAATATTACACATATCTACCAGCTGAAACTGGCATACCTTTCGTTAAAAATCGAATTACATATTTTATCGTCCGTTTTACGTGTAAGAGTATTATTCGGTCAATAATAATTACAAATAATATTTACGCTTTCCCAAAATAATGCACTTTACTTAGTGCACTAGCGTACCTAATACCCTACGTTTTAATAATCACATCATCACGACATCACATGATACAAATCGTCCCACGCGATCTCGTATTACACGCATATACGTTGTTAAGAATAATTGTATTATTTGCCGTATCACTGCTGTGTGGCGTTTTCCTAAAAAACTAGTAGCGATCCCAAACGACCGGAAATTAAATGTGCAGCCCTTTCCGGGACGACGTCACACCGACCTAGATTTGTTATATATTTTTTTTTCTTTCGTTCTTGTCGCTTACATATTATTATTATAATTTAATAACATCACGTACCCGGATCGTGTTAGTGGCCGCGATTTAAAACATTCTGCTGCGACTTAATTTACTTTAATACCTATATCATAATATTATAATATTATATTAAAATAGTATATAATATATAATATGATACGTCGTCTACGACTAGGATTTTGAATTCCTAGTTTGAAATTGTTTATCACAAATCTCAATCTTGAGTATGTGATTATTATTTTAAATTATACATATTAATTTTGATTTTGAATTTCCTAAATCAATTATTTTCCCTTAAATATTATTATAATAATGTTGATAGATATCGACGGTAAATTTAAAGTAAACGTGATTATGAAACTTTGGAACGTGATATTACTTCGTAAAATGCTGCATTTTTATTTAATGAAATTTAATTATTTTTTAAAAATAAGCTTGCAAACTAAAGACGAAAAATGTACAAGAAAATTCCATATTATAAATTAATTAATTTAATAGTTGTGTAGTACTTGTACCTATAAATTTTAATGGCGACGTATTTTGACAATCACTAATGATATTTACATTAATTAAATGGAATACTTATAAAACTGTTTGTTTTAGTAAAATTCTTGATCAAGTTGTCAATATCTATAGGTACGCGTAAATTGAAAAAAAAGTGTTTAATGTTTTAACTTATACCGAATTATGTAAGTCGTCGTTAATTATAGTGTATTGATTTACGCCCATGTTTAATGATGCTTATGATGCACTTGAGTACATGACGTTGACGTGTTTACATTTTACACAACTAACGAGTTTGTTAAAATAACGTGGCATTTTTATTTATGCAGTTGTGTGCAGTTAGGTTCCTCGTAAATAACACAATCGTCGTTATTAATTAATTTTAATAAACTGGCGTCGTGTAATATTGATAATTATAGAACCGGTAAAAAAATTAATTACCTTTTTTTCATACAAATAGGCTCCATATACTGTTATCACCATATCAAAAAAAAAAATATTTTTATTTTATACAAACATACCCACATTGAAAGCTATTGTTCGTTATTTTAGGTATATGATTATGTATACGTGATATTGCGTGTATTTGACGGTTGTGTAAATTACCTATAAAAAAAAAACCCATCAATACGCTACAAAAAACGTTTTTAGATTTTTGTAAATGCAATATTTAGTCATCACTCTGTGATCAAAGAGGAAATATGAATGTAAATGATTGTTCGATTTTGATGCTCTTTACTTTTTTATTTTTTTTTTCATCTCCAAGGGTAATGGAAATCTTTTCCTCCTCTCTTTTAAAGAGGGAAAATACATTTTCCAATAGGTGGTGTACACAATATCCGTTCAAATTAAATTTTTCTATAACATTTTTTCTGATTCCCACTTTTCTTATATTATGAAACAACTTTTTGTTTAAATCCGCTCAGAGGCCAACAGTAATATTACAACGGACGAATGCCCGAATGGTGTTTAATAAATGTAGTACTTCTGCTTTCTTCGCCATGAAAAGTTATGTTAGTTTGTTTGTTGCTTACTATTCACATCTTTACATTTAATCCTGTTTAACGGTAAATTCAAAAACCATTTCCGCAACTCTGTTGTTACGAAAATAGGTATGATATTTATTTTGTGTATTGTAGAAAACTGATTGTATTTTTAAAAGATTGGATTTTGTTTTTACATTTTGTAGGTTAGCTTTAACGAAACACTTTAATAAATGACAATATTTAATATATGATATACAAGACAAACTCATAATAAAATCAACAAGGGCACATTTTATTTTAATTTTAAAAAATGAGTCCATTAAATAAACGCTTGAATCTTATTATTTTGTATTATAATTTGGCTATCCAGCCATTACATAATGGGCTATTAAATATTATTAAATTGTTCTAAAAACAACAACGTTAGCATATGCTAAAAAGATTTTGTATACAATTTAGTATGCGCATCGTTGACCTTTCGCATAAAATTGCGACACCCTTGTGCACTATAAAGTCGAGGCAATTTATTTCTCATTTCTTTTAACAACTGGGTAGTATCCGTTGTATGTTATATTTGTACGTAAAAATGTAACACGATTCTTGCGTGCCAATGTGGTTGCCCGACGTTGTAATTGTTTGGCGTTCGGATGACGGTTTTTTATTTCTTAACAAAACCCGATCGATTTTAGATGTTTAACCTCTATGATCATTACGGTATTCGATAAAAATGGTCGATGACAAACTTTTCAGGAATAAGTTATGTCCACTACAGGTATAACAGTAGCTAGAAGAAAATATGGCCTAACACAAAAATTACTTAGAAAAAAAGTTATTAAATTTAGTGAATAGAAATTTAATTTGCCTATTTGTTGAATAGTTATAGTCATAAAAATTAATAATCCCAAGTCATCTATACATTTTTAAAAATTCAGTAATTTATGATTTAGAAATATTGCTTTATGTTTTATGAAAAATCGTATCCAAACGTATATACGGTAGGTATATATGTATATATATATGAATTTCAGCATTTTAATATAGCGTCGAGATACAATATTATTATAGCCTGTAGGTGAAATATTATCGTTATTATAAGCGAAATTATTTTAGCACGTTGATTATAAGACACTTTGATTCAATGTCTATAAGATAACGCTCAGACAGAGCGAAATGCAATCGGGAAAACTAACATATTAGAAAACTTAATTGAAAATGTCTTGCCTTATTACTCCGTCGTGACTTACACATGACGGTACGCTCACTGTCGTATTTTTACACCGTTTCAAATGTTTAAATTTACCATGACTGAAATGATATTGTCGAATAAAAATAAAAATAAATTATGTTTTGATGGTCTGTGTGACCACCAATATACACAATTCGACATAATTTGAAAGTTGAAAATCGTTATTGTATTTATTTGTGAGACAGTTTTGAAAGCTAACGTGGACTGCCTATTAAAATGGTTTCTTTATTTTGTTCTTCATTATATTAGTCATGTTATTACAAAATATATTTTGAAAGTTGAAAATCGTTATTGTATTTATTTGTGAGACAGTTTTGAAAGCTAACGTGGACTGCCTATTAAAATGGTTTCTTTATTTTGTTCTTCATTATATTAGTCATGTTATTACAAAATATATTTTACATAACGCATATTAACATAAAATAAGACAACTTTTCTGTTTATAAATCTTACTGACCTATATATCAATATCGTATGTAGCTATAGTATGTATTAATCAGGTTATCGGGTTATATTTCTACAAATTGTCATTAATTACGACATTAAATCCAAGAATTCCGAGAATAATTGCTTTTTTTTATCAGAAATGTAAATCATCGATATAAGGAAAAAATCGTAAAATGTACAAAAATGTTTTATGATTCAGAAATATGCGGTTAAATTAGGTGGTGCACAATGTGTCTTTATTCTTTCCTGGGCTTATGAGTTATTGTCTCATAGATAAATTATTTTTTGTACCTATAAAGTATGAACCATAAATATTTCAAAATATTAACTTTTAGAGTTCCAGGTGACGCAATCAAATATTTTAATAAAACAGTATAATATTATACAATGATTATACAATTCATCTTATAAAAAATGACCTATAATTTTAATAACTGTTATATTCGTCTGAAATTCAGAAACTTAAAGGTTATTATTATTAGTCACTCATAAAAAAGTATTATTGCTTTTAGGTTAACCAATATTTTTTGGATTTCTATACAGTTTTCTTTGTATAGACCCTTGCTGAAACTCAAAACCTTCTCGTACACGCAAAATTGCGATAATATTTTGCGAACAATTTAATATTATACAACCAGGTACTACCTGTATATAATATCTTTAATTGAATAATATACGATTCTGTTAAGATAATAACGAAATAATAAGACATTTTTTTTAAATCACAATATTTATATATTTTTTGTATAATATGATATATTATATTATATATTACACAATTATACGTCCACGACGGTTATAATATATAATCGTATGTAGACGGAGATGAAGTCATTAGAAGAAAATATAACATAATTTTATAGTATAATGTCATCGCCATCGACAACAAACCGCAATGACGAGATCATGATAACATATTATTATGTATGTTAAGGTAAAGGAGAGTGGTAGAAGAATATTAATATAATAATAAAATTATATAGTTGGCTTTTGGAAACCGCACTTTAAACGAAGGACATTATTATAATGTTTATGCGTTAAACGTGTGGTGGATAATCATTTCAAAGAGTAGGTATAATATTAGGTATATATTGGAAACCAGGAGCCGGGCCGGGGTGTACACTGCAACGTGGTGACCGTCTTACTGGTATTTTGGTTCGGGAGTGCTGGGCAGAGAGGCGAGGTATCTGAGAGACTCTTGGATCTCAGCTGGGATTGGTGGTGGAGTGGGCAAATGAGCGCCGTACGGCTGGTAACCGTTCTCGTCAGCGATGTAGCCGGTTTGGATGGTCTGGCCGTCTGGGGCTACGTATGACACAGCTCCTTGGAACACCGCTACTGGTCCTTCTGGGCCAGCTTTCAAGTAACTGATTGCTTCATTTCTGATTCCATTTTCGGTTTGGAAACTGCAACGACAATAATATAATGTGGTTAGGAATAAGCCGATGGGTTTGTGTTTTTTTTAATTATTAAAATTATAATTATAATACAAATAAAAGATAAAATGCAAAATCATCTATTGATATAGTCCATCGTTGGTTAATGACTTTAAATATTCAAATTATATGACAAATTTTTCATCCTATAGGGATGCGGTCAATATGCGGTCTACCGTGTGCGTAATACAGTGATACATTATACATAAAGCCATCGGGTTAAGTTGAGGTTTTGAGTTTTTTTAACTTTTAATGTCACGTATTATAATATTTTACTATCAGACAGTTTAGTAAAAATGTAGGTAAAAAAATCTAACCGAACACTGCAATTATCGACATTATATAATATAATAAACACGTCTGTTTCTGCAGTCGGAAATTTAATTAATAATATTTCTAATGAACCGCTGGAGCATTTGTATTTTTAGCCAAACACCTCCCAAAGTATTTAGAAGACTTGTCAACTTTGAACAACGGTCAACAGTATACAATCGTAGTTATTGATGTTGAAATCGTTTTCAAAATAATGATAATAATGTAATTAATAGGTACTGGTCAAAAAATCGTCTATTATTACCACCAAAACGAGTTGATATTAATGTTTAACTACAGGCAACAGCTACAATATTGACCGGACTGAGAGAGGTGTGCGTGAAGATTTTGTTTAACATATCCACGCCGGGAGAGGATGCTATACTTGATGAGATCGATAAGTGTGTATACAAACTTCATGAGACTAGCACGCTTAAAAAAATCATGCCGTGTATACGTGTTTTTTAAGAAATTAATTTTGCATACTTGTTCTTATATGATCCATCGGCGTTGGGTGCTGAATCTTGGGACAAGATGAGGGCTCTGGATTCTGGGTTCAGTGATGCGGGGTAGGCGCTGACGGCGACGACAGCTAACAGCAACGAAGATACGACCAAAGTGACCTGTGGAAAAGCGTGTAACGTGTGAGCACGGTTATCTCGATGGTGTATAAAAAAAAATACATTCTCGAAACTTCAAGAGACTCTTACCTGCATGTTGAAGACTTTCTGTTTTTCGGTTGTGTCTGTCTGTGATACTCGCTCTTCGGAGTGCGATTTGTTTGTGATTGTGATTGTGGATACGTCTAGTATTTATATGCGCACTAGCGAGTGTGTGTGTGTGTACGAGTGAGTGTGAATCTTCAAGCGGTACGAAGACACATAAAAAAAAAACGGGGGATACCAGTTTTGTGGTTAGCATAATAACGGAGGCGGTGTCGTCCAGACGGAAAGGTCGCAGCCACATTATATTATTATTATTATTTAGGTATTATTATGTCAGTGCGTTACGAAAGCAGTCCGACGACATTTGTTTTGGTCGAACGCGTGGCAAGCAGAGGTTGCGACCAAACACGTTTTGTAGATCTTCTCGCGTCCGCCGAAATCGAAACCATAATCATTAATCATCTTCGGTACCGAGTCGTACCGTAACCAGTAGATGATTCGTCGATTCGACATAACGATCCGTTCCGAAATAATTTGTCCAAATAAATAATATTATAGGTTGGCGCCAAACAGAGTAACATACTTAGCTGTGCACGGCGACGAAATAATATGCGTCTAAAATTACATTCAATTTATTGTGTAAATGTAATTTTAATAAGTTGGACGACTAATAAAAAACGCAGTATTTTAAAAAAAAAATCCACTACAAGGATACGCGAAACCGGTGTTGGGCAATCACGGTCTCCCTTCGCTAATCTATAGTCGCAAGCCGGTCGTTCCATTATGATGATATTATAATATGTTTGCGTGGTAACTGAAAGAAATTTTGGAGAAAAGATTGCATTTGAAAAAAAACACGTGTGTGTTTAATTGCATGGTGTATATTATTATAAGGGCCGTTAAATCGTGTAGTTAATGTAATTCTTTGTTTAGTGAGCTTTATTATCCCTCAACACTAGTAATAATACACACAACTATAATAGTCTAAACGTGGTATTACCTAAACTGCATATCAAATAAATGTTTTGTCATATTTTTTTACGGAATTTCATTATTTTTTATCCTTTACTTGATGCTCCTTACCCGACGTTGGCCATGGATAAATTAAACCGAGATGACCAATCCATCTCCGCTGGTGGATAGTAATAAATAATAATAGTACCTAACTTATTTTGATTACGTAAAACCAATAATATCGCAAGGAGAAATAAAATATGATTTTAATATTATTATTAATTGTGAGTAAGCCACTCTCAAATAACTGTTTAGATCTTTTACTGTCCAAACCTTCCTCAAATCTTCAAGATCGGTCCATAATTTTTTTGTTTGATCCTAAAGCGTCAGCAATACACTTTTCTTTTTATATGATATAATAGATGGTTTCAATATTCTAATACGCTTAAAACCCACCCGTGACTCCAAATATTAGTTGGTGAATGAAATTTGGTATCAGTTTGTCAAAAATTTTGGATTTGCATATGGTATAACCCAACTAATAATATTCCTGCCTTAGCTATTATACGAGTAATCAATCTATCTATCGTTTCTGTTTTGATTTAATTGAAATATTCTCAATTATTTATTTGTCAAAATCGGACCAGAGTTTTTTTTTAGGATATAAATCTAGTCCATACATTTTGCCTCAAATATAGGTTTTATAATAGCTGTTACTCAATTTTACATTAATGTATTTAAACCGTATAATATACGATCATAAATATTCATAATAACTATTGTGTTGTCTGGAACCAATAACGGCAAGCCTATAAATAAACAAAAATATATTCGACTTTTGTGAGTCAAAACAATATTCATGTGTGGGCAATCCTATAGCGATCCTAAATAAGGGTTGAAATACAAAGGTACAATCTCTCCCAGAGTCTCTGGAAATCTATTGATATGACTTTTTTTGAAAACGGTCCGGTAGTTTTTGGGTCTTTAAGAACGAGGAAAGAAACATATATTTTTATATATTTTATAGATATGTCTGCTGTGTAATTATCACATTCGAGAACACGATCGCCGTGATCGGATACACGATTATAAGCTAATTTACAAACCAACAATTCGAATACTATTCACTATTTTATAACGATATAAAATTGTGAAAAAAATTGTTTTTAATAACTTAAAATAAGGTGGATGTCACTCTGCTGTAGGTATGATATCATTGAATACGAAAAACGATTCTGAGCTGAGACAGTTGATCAGTGTGGATATTTTATATTATATTTATATTGTTAATAATTATTATTAATGTGGTAGCTAGTAAACTGAATTAATATCATAAAATTACAACAAAATAACTAAAATCATTATTCTTGGTTATTTAATATGTAATTTCGTCCAAATTTGAACATGAAATAGCTATAAAAAAACTGTGCGTTTATCTTTTTGAGATTTTTTGGTTACAGAATATAACCTACTTATATAGAACCTTTTTTTAAATTTTCAATCTTTAGCTATTAAAATTGAACATTTTATAAATTTTTAACAACAAAATCATTTTAAAATTTTAAGTTTGATAAATGTTGTCAAAAATTGAAGTTACAATGATTATAAAAAAAATTGTGCAACTGTATTTTTAATATTTTCCAACTACTATTGTAACAATATATCAGGAGCCTTGTATTACATTTTCAAGCTTTTCGACCCAACAATTACAATTTTATTGACATTTATAGAAAAAAATTGTTAACAGAATATGTCCATAAACAGTTCAAAACAAATCAAAATATTTTGAAAATTTTAATATAAACAACCAGTGAAAATTGCATGAATATACGGTCATTTATTTTAGAATTAAACCAAAACCGTTTTTCCTTAATTTTTTACTTTTGGCCTCCCAAAGTACTAACTAGATTCATTGTCCTATCAAAAAAGATATTGTCGAAGAAAATCTAAGCATTTTCATTGTCTTAAAAGGTGATTACAGACACAAATAAAAAAAAATTTAAAAAATTTAAAAAAAACATACATCATTGTAAAATCAATACATTTGTCGCTCCACTCAGAATCTAAAATAAGTTTATTTCCAAAAACGTTAAGTATGCATATATTATCTGCATGTCATACTGAACATGATATTATTATGTTGGTTTGATGATTTTAAATAATCTTAGTAAAAAAAGTCATTATATTTTTAAAGGATTTACTTGGAGGTACAAAAACGAGCACAGAATAATTCAGTTTACGCAATTTTCTCCTTTTGGAACGTTTAATAAGTTTTAACAGCCACGAAAAGTCTTCAACTCCCTTTACACGAGAATACGTTTTAATATATAACATAATATAATATATATTATTTGATTTTCAGATATACCAATGGATAAAAATGGCCTTCCACTAGTTCCACAACCACGGGTAAGTTTATAAAACAATATAACAACTTTGTTTGTTGAACAATTTTATTTTATTTTTGGCAAATAAATATATCTTACAAAGATATATAATAATAAATAATATAATATGTGATATAAATCAAACATACAGCAGAAATACGCTTTGTAATTTAATGTTACAGAGGTAAAATAAACATTTTAATTAAATTTTTTATCATTCTAAAGTATTATTATTATATAACCTTGATCGATGATCATATAATAATACAAGGTCCACACTATGACCGTGTATAATGGACGATGGGTGTAACATCTTCAATATTTTTTTATTTATAGCATAACATATTATATTATTATAAATTGCCGGTTTAAGTTTTGGTCAGCAATTTTTTATATACGTCTTATATACTTTTATCAATGCATCTGCGAATCGGCAAATCATTCCAGCTGACGATAAATGTATATATTATACGACAATCCCGCCTCCACGCGATAACATATACCAACGATTTAAGGCGGATTTGTATAATAGTATCTACAGGTGTATTAATTAAAAAACTACTTTCAAATGCAATTTCATAAATAATCATATATTATTCATTGCGACCAATCCTATCATCTAACACTAATCCGATGTTGAATATTATAATAGGTACCTTCAATGTTTAAATAAATGCACAAAAAAAAATTGCATAATCAACAGCCACAAGTAAATCATATTACAAAAACATTATTGTAAATCGTTCTCATATACAATACAAATTAATTTTGGACGTATTCGTACGATATTACCGATCAATGCTTTCAAATAAACGTAATTAAAAAGATTTTAAAATCATGAATAGTTACCTAGTAGTATTAGTAGTAGGTTAGGTATATAGTATCTTAATACAATTTTTAAATTTAAAAAGAGGGAAAGTAGGTAACTGCTCTGATGTACTGCAGTAGGTATCATGTGTAATGTATTTCTTAAACTCGAATTCAACGATAAATACGAAAAACGATTCTGAACGAAAATGGTCTGTCATCCAATAATATTTAAGTATATTTTATGATAAGATACATAATAATGTTGAATTAGTTTTTGACGAAATCATTGCAATTTATTATATTATTAATTTTAGTTATTAAAATAGTATAAATAGTATAAATTATAACTTATGTTATTTAAATGTTGGAGTTAATTCCGACTTACCATAGAACGGTGTAAATATATCTGTGATAAAATACCTAAGCAATAGCTGCATAATATTAACCTAAATATTTTGAAAATATAATTGTGTTAATGAAATAAATATAATAAAAAATGTTAAAAATTCCAAGTACCCCAATATGATGTTCTTAAATTACAATAGAATAACTACAATTGTTATTCTTCTTTTAAATATCTAATTTCAACTAAATTTTAAATTAAAAAGTCAGTAAAAGTTGTGTTTATATTGTTTTTAAATCATTGGTTCCATCATAAATTAATATTTACTAATGAAGAACCTTAAATTTAAAAACCTTAGTAATAAAAATGAACATTTTATAAATGTATAACTAAACAAAATAATTTGCAAATGTCCGTGATTTTGTCGAATTTTAATAAAAATTTTGTTTAAAATACATTTTATAAAAATCGTGATGACGTATTTTTAATATATTTAAATAGGTACAATAATTTATGAGAAACTTTCTATTGCATTATCAACCTTTTTGACCGAGCGAAATACTCTTTATCGATATTTATAGAAAAAAAACTTATACAAATCGAAAATATAAAATGTCTATAAATAGCTCAAAAAGAGTTCAAACATTTTGAACTTATATGCTATGTACATAAAAAGCTAATATACAAATTTGGTGAACATTTCAAGTATCTATGGTTATATTATGTTTTTTAATTGCAACAAAATAAGAAAATAGATATTAATAAAAGTGTTTCCCAATTATTTGGTTGACTACTGGGAATTTTTTATTCTGACCTTCCAAAAATACCAACTTCACTTTCCTATCAGAAAATGTATTGAATAATCAAATAATATTTTCTACTATAGTCTATAAATCGTATACTGCACACACGAGACACAGGTACCTACCACACAAAAAACACACATCATTATGAAATGAAACCGTTCCGAAACTAAAATATCAACTACAAATATAAATGCATTCAGGTTTATTTCATATTGGTAGCTAAAAGTTTAAACATTTTCATCATTTGAAGTTTATTTCAAAGTCATATTTTATAAATCACAAACAAGTATAGAATAAAAGTTTCAATAGTAGCTTGACACGGTGGGTAGGCTGCTATCAGTCACGTAATGTGAAAAAAAATTTCCATAATTACATTCAGATTTACGACTTAGAAACAATAATTATTATACCCCAAATAAAAATAAATTCAGCCCAATATTAATTATATAATACAAATCTGTGAAAGTTTGTCTTTGTTTGAATAATTGAACCAATTATTTTATTATACCAGTGATAATAGTATGTTTATGGAAAAAATTAACTTTAAACAATTCGATTCATTGTCTAGACAAAACAAAGACTTTTTAAACTTTTAATTCGGTAAGATAGTTAATAAAATAATTATTTTTGCTCTGTAACAAAATTCAATAATGTATAAAATATGTTGTACGCCGTTATTTTCTAACAATGAATTTATTTTATTTGAAAATATTTGAAAGGAAATTTGTTAGGTATGCAAGTAACTTTGTTTAAATTTTAAACCAAAGTTTTGTTGTTTCATACTTTTTTATCATGTATAACTTCCATAAAATTATTTAAATCTCTTATGATTTCTAAAAAAACAATAAGCTTAAAACGAATATTTTATGGAAAACAATGTAAATATTATAATAAAGTATCTAAGTAAAAGATTAATTTGAACTTCAAACAAATATATCAAGTATTAAAATATTTTAATATTATGCTTGGAATTATCTCGTACTCCTACATGGTATATATTATTATATAAACTAATTGTTCTGAGAACGACGAGACTCAAAATATTTAAAATATTCAGTATCTTATTAACTGCATAGTAGAGCGATAATAATTTAGAAGAACAATACCTAGGTAGGTATCTAAGAAATATATTATAACAAAATATAAATATACGTGTAGTTTTCACTCAAACAGATAATTCTAATTCCAACAATACTTCACAACGATTATCTCGGTTTTCATTCTGACGAGATAAGCAATCTCATTTTTATAATTTTATATTTAGTTGATTAAATATTTAAGTTAAAAATGTAAATATTTGTTAAATGTGTTAAATGGTCCCCTGTCGCCTATTCACTTCAAAAACATTAGCTCTCTTTACTCTGCAGAAAAATATTTCTTGATTCTTCAATAGATATAAATAATTGTTATTTGATTACCCACCATTGTAATATTAATAATTTTTTGGTATATTTCTACTTTACCGGACACCCTTTTTTTCGCAATTTTTTTTTTTTGAAACTTATGTAGTTAAGTACGCTGAAAACGATGGTGAAGTCAGAATTTGACGCACGGACTTAGTTTTGAAGTTATGGCCTGATGAAGTTCGCTATTTCGTGATTTTTACGCTTTCGCGCATCACACCAGTTTACTACGCCTATTTTGAATATTGATATTTTTTTTTCGGTGAGTGCCGCAAAACGTACCCTGTGACCTGCTTGAGGTGGTGTTGCATAGCATGTCGAGGGATATTTTAGATTTGCGGAGCGAAGCGACGGCGCCGAGGAGCGCAGCGACGAGTGCCGCAAAACGTCTAATCACTGCCGATAAAACGACATAACTTTGATTAGCATTGTGATTAATTTTATTTATTCTGTACCACGGTTGTAGACTAACAACCGTGTTCTATAATTGCGAGGTGGTTTTACACAACAAGTCACATACAAGGGATATTTTCGATTTTTAAGTCCGAGCGAGCGAGTGACCACGCTGGTAGTAAACGTATACTTTCCGAAGTTAAATCCTTAGTTTACCGGAGGCGGTTACAAAAGATCGTAAAACACATATTTGAAAAAAAATATATCAATATTCGTAGTAGGCGCGCGGTAAACTAGTGTTGCGCGAATGCGTGAAAATCGCAAAATAGCGAACTTCATTAGGCCATAACTTCAAAACTAAGTCCGTGCGCCAAATTTTGACTTCACCATCGTAGCGTGCTTAACTAGGTACATAAGTTTCAAAAATAAAGGGTGTCCGGTAAAGTAGAAAAGTTCCTAAATAATAAAGTAGAAATAATTCAATTAATTAAGAGCATCAGCTAGTATAAAACTCGAAAAATAACAAGTAATATTATATTTAAAATAGTACGGATCGACATAAAATAGAATCACGTCATTTTAAAATAAAAAAATATGACGTTTGATTCAATCCGTGGTTGAAATATACCCGGTTATTGCATATATACTCCCTCTCAATCAAATATTTGACGATAAAAACAAATACGGCTGCGCAAAGGGAGCCAATAATAAAGTATATGCGCGGGAATTTCAAATTTGTCAAAATTATTATTTTATACGTAAACTATGTTTTGAAAAAATTTTTATTATTTACTGTTCCAAGTATTTAAAAAACTTTAAATCAACCTTGTTAATAATCAAAATTATAACGTATAATAATAATAATGACTTGAGTAAAAATTGTAAAATACTATGGTAGTAAGAATAATTTAGTTTTAAGTATGTGTACAGTGTATTTACTATTTAGTAGTACTGTAATTGTGTAATGACGAATAATAATACATTTCAACTTTCAAACAACTAAGAAGTATAAGACGTGCCAAGTCTGAGTTTTTATGCCAGCGTAATTTTCATAATAACTGATAAGAAAAATTGATATTTGTAATTTGTGATATCCCTTTCCGAAGCCATTTTATTTCTGATGATAACAACCCGAGTAGATATGTAATAACCTTGTATACTTCAACCATGATTCTATCAATGTCGTAGTTATGGATCCCAATAAATGTATATAAAAAAAATTTTGTTGAGGCAACAACCTTACCAATTTAATACAAGGTTTCTCATAAGTTTTTATAATAACTGTTGAATAATATTAAAGATACAATATAACGGCATGGATTTTTCTACAAGCATTTCAATTTAAACTATCAAAATCAAATTTTTTTCCAATTTACTTCATAAATATAATTAAAATATGAATTTTTTCAAAAAAAAAAAAAACAGAGCTTTATGTACTTGTTAGGGGGCAAGATTCCTTTACGTTTATCTAAAGACTTATCCATCAACCATTTTTCAGGACATAATCATAACTACACCACTTGGATTCATACAATAATAATAATAAATACTAGTACACCTAACATAGTTTTCCAAACATATATCTATTTTGTATCATATTAAGTAACGTAAAATATTTAGGGTTTTTATTTGTTGTATATCGTAGCTCACCAACTAAATTAATAGTTCTCATTTAAAAAATATAAATAGAATATAAATACATACATATTATACGCCAGTATGTTATGGTGTATTTAAAAAATGTATTGTGTAATTTATTTTTCATTTTTTTTTTATTTGCATGCTGTATATCAGTACCAGTATTAGTAATCACTAATCAATCTTCAAATCGAAATCGAAACAAGAGTAATTATATAGCCATTCTAAAAATAACTTACAAACTTACATAGACAAATGCATTTTTATAATAATTAAAACAAGTATTCAAAATCTCAATTCAATAACGATTATTTCTCAAATAAAATCATAAATGTTAAATTTTTTTAATTCCTGTTAGAAATCTTTTAATGTTTTAATTATTATGCATAATTAGTTATCTATTTACTAAACACTAAACACTCAATAGTAAACTAAAAGCCGCAATCGTTAAATATGTTATAAATAATTTTAACTGTATAATTAACCATATTATATAGTTAACATTGGTAGTCATTTAATGTAAATACTAAGTATGCAGAGTATGCTTTTATATCAACAATGAAAAACTGTTATAACTTAAAAATTAGAATTTGTCCACGTTTTCCATTTTTCAACCATGAAATGTGGAAGTCTAGTAGTTGTTTGTATATTATATTTAAATTAAATATTGGCTATACTATTACTATTATTATTGTTATTATATTTTTTAACACTATTATTATTATTATTTATTATTACGGTGACATATCATTTTCCATACTATAGCTGCACAATTTATAACCAAATCCAACTTTATATGATGTTTAAGTTTACTTACAGTATTAAGTTTGTTATTTGTATTGTTATTCATATGTACAACATGTTAACAGTATACAAATATTGAGCTATATTATTATATTAATGTACGTCATATTTTATGGAACTATAATGGCCAAGTCGTCAAATCGAAAATATAATGATCAACTAAAAAAATATAAAATATAAAATATATTATACTAATTTGATAACCTTTTTGCAGTCTATTGATCAGGATGTTCAAGAGTTGGAGAAATTGAAATCTCCGACGGGTAAGTTATCAAATTAAAAAAGTTTGACGATAAAATCTTCAACCAATTTACCTTTTTGTTAGGAGCCCTGCCTGAATCAATTTCAATGACGAAGACACACGAGACTTCGTACGTGAATGACAACGGCAAAGAGATAACTGATGCAAAAATAAAACAACAGCGTTAGTAATAACACAAATAACATACATTATACCTACTTGATATTGATTTTATTCTATTTTATGTATATAAAGCACATCAGGAAAGGAAATAATAGGTGGTTACAAGATTTTAAGTTTGACGTTTTTGATAAACTACCATTCATTCGTTCGATGATTTCGCAAAATAAAATTCATTCGCACCCTGTATGGCTATAGAATATTATAAGAAATAGAAAGAATTAATAAAATATTTTCCATAAATCGATGCGTCCGTAATACATGTATAAGATACACTTTAAAGGATGTATAGGTACATTATACATACGTATAAGGAAATGTTTACGATTTCTGTGGGCTGTGGGTATACGGTTTCTGCGAACGAATAACTACACGCTGAATAACGAGCTAGCATTGTTATAATAAGATATGTTCGTGGTAGAAGCACATTTTTGTGGTCTTAGAAACAAAACTGTGTATATCCATTTGAAAAGGAAAATGAAAAACGGTGCATAAGATAGGTGTAACAAAAGTATGATATAATGCGTGTTCCGTAATTTTAGATTATATTATTATATACGAGTAGGTACTTACCTAAATCATTGTAAACATAAATAAATAATATATTGTACACAAATATTTTTATTAAGACTACGTGGGTCAGGTTAGATTACATTTGAACATAGTTTTTATATTTTCGAGGGTGACTGCTTGTATATGTTATACAGGGATCACTCAACCCCATTTTTTCTTTAATAACAAAAATATTCTAATTCTAATTTTTGGAATTTTTAAATAAACTCAAAGACCGTGTTTTCAAATGTTTACTGCTTAGAGAGTGTCCTGTGATGAAACAAACTTGAGTTTTTCAAATGAGTACACCCTTTCAGTTTTATTGTAAACTATTTAATGAATAGTTTTTCTGAAAATGCTGAGGTACCTTATTAATTCAGAATTCAAACAAATAGTTTCTTAGTTATTAAAATGTTTATATTAAGGATAATAATAGTTTAACAAAACAAAAAATATAATGTATGAAATATTGGATCTAGTTATATTATGCTTATACCATTTTTACAAAATATTATTTATGGATTAATATTTTCAAATAACCTCAGCATCTTCCAAACCATTAGCATAGACTCATAAAATCCTTAGTACACTATGTCAAATAACTGAAAAACTACTCGTTTGAATTTTGAATACATCAAAAGTTTCAAAAAAACTATCTACTAAATTATATTTTACGGTAAAAACCCCGGTTGTCATTTGTATCACCAGAAGACCTCATCCTTCAGTAGTGCAAAAATTCGCTCAAATTTAAAAATATGGTCTGAATTTATATTAAAAAATTATAAAAATCCTATTTTCAAAAAGTAGGCCATCCCCTTTGGTGAATCAACATGTATATATATTTAGCTGTTAAGAAGGATGTGTATTTTAAAATTACAAACGGATTGGATTATATACACAGTGGTACACCGCAGACTGTATTGACACGAGTTTTGTCTTTCGATTTAGTGATAAAAAATGGCGAGCTTATGGCCAAACTGGAGCAAAAAATGTCGTCGAAAAACGAGCACAACGCCGGTGGTCGGCCGGATACGAAAGTGCAGTTGTCGGTGGACATACCGAGCAAGGGCATACACAAACAGACGATGTACGCGTCGGACGGCGAACCTCCGAGGAAACGGGACGGCAAATACCGAGAATACGACAAAAAAAACTACGTAAGAGTCGTGAGAACTGTATATTTCGGTTAGTTACCCAGTGAAATTATGTCCATTCCCAAGTCCCCTTCTACACTTCTATAATAATATACGCACATCAAATTGTCAGGCAAAAATGAGCAAACTATAGACGTTTGATGATTGTTGCAGGCAGTGATGAAGACCTTTCGTTGACCGTTTAATTATTATAGTAATATCCTCTATGATTTAACATAATTTTTAATTTTTCTATGCTAAGTAAAACATAAACATATATTTTCAAAGGATTCATAGTATTTAAATCAAGTCAAATAATAGAACGAACGCCTATATCGTATAAGGTCCCATTTCTCAGATTGTGTTGTAAATAATATTTCTTTGGGTACACTTTTGTAGGACACGCAGTTCCCTCCACCAGTGTCGTCTTACTTCAACGTGGAAGCGACACCCGAGGATATGGCGGAATACATTTTCTTCACAAAGGACTTCAAGTCGGTGACGCAAGCAATCGAGAAATTAATCCAGGATGGAAGGGTCAGTACAACGACTATTGCTATTATATATTATATTATTTTATATTATGTTTAGTAGTATATGTTTTTTTTAATACGTTTCGACAATAAAATGATGATGGCACGGCGTCATGGTTAGGCTATTTCGGTACACTACTGACGTGTGTCCGTTTACCGATAGAGTTTATAACAAACTGATCTGGTTAGGTTAAAAATATAAAAAAAAAAAAAAATATACAAAGTATGATACAACTGAAAACGTATACCACCTACGTAAAGTTATAATAT
Source organism: Nasonovia ribisnigri (assembly GCA_027563435.1). NCBI lineage: Eukaryota > Metazoa > Arthropoda > Insecta > Hemiptera > Aphididae > Nasonovia > Nasonovia ribisnigri. The sequence continues at coordinate 60,602 of JANEHU010004263.1, read as the reverse complement.
TAATGTAGGTTAGCATAATATATTGAGGTACTACCAATAGTTGCTAGTATATTAATTATTAATATTAGGCTTTGTTCATTTTTTTTCAAGGAAACATTTTATTTATTTATTTAAATAGTTAACAATTACATAAATAATGCAATAAATATATCTTAAATTTAATATTGCATTAAAAAGTGTTAAAAAAATCAAATAAAAACGAAAGTTACAAAATAATTAAGTAGGAACAATAGATTAAGGGTAGCCGAAAGATGGTTCTACATTAGCATAGACAAAGTGTGGTCAGCCTTTTGATGACATAATGAGCGCTGCATATAGATAATGAGAAAGGATACGTTTGGTTTAGAAGAAACGGTAATACAATATTTTACTTCCTTATAAACCCCAAATTGGCTAGAACTCTTCTGTCACCTAGCGAGGACAATTTTAGAAATAAAATATTCCCTAGAAATAGTAGGAAAATAATCATGCAGAGAGTGACCTATTTTTAATAAATGCCCAGAAAAATACAGGAATTTACACTGTAAACACTCAACAAGATAACTACTTTGAATTATAACATATATGGGGAATCCCACAATACAGATACATATTATATAACAGAGCGTACTAGGGCACGGTATTACAAAGACTTATTAGGCGCAAATATAATGTATACTAAGCACAAACATGTCTAACATAACCATGAAGTTTTAGTGCCTTACATCAAAATGCTTCTATATTATGTGAATATAAGGTAAGTTTGATATCAAAACAATGGCTACGTCATTAACCATGTTTCCTGCACGGTGCACGTGTTTTCATGTTCCACTGATGTCATAATAAAAAATAATAGGAGAATGGGATCAGAAGATTAACATAGAATTGTATTTACAAACATAGAGAGAAAACCCAATGATTTTCATCGTTGACCGTAACCACAGATTTCTATATGTACTAGATAGCAAACTACCACCATGCATTGAAAATTACAGGTTGACAATTACATTGTATTTTATATGGTAAGTAAGATTAATTGTGATTTATCTTGTATTGCATTTTATTATTTCTAAACCTGTTGTTTAAAAAAAAAAAATATTTTATACAAATCATTCTACATTAAATTTACTATTTTATTTTACCATTAAAAACGATAATACATTTTGTATAATGAACAAAGTGGTTTGTCAACTGATAAAATGGCAGCCATCCACAACTGAGCTTCACTTGTATTGTTCTGTGCTTGTAGCAGTGTAAATTATATAGGAGTTTTTTATATCTATTATAGAATAGAAATCTATGACCGTAACACACTAACAAAATATCATAATAATTACCTAATTAGTTCTGTAATTACAATTATTGCGAAAAACATTTACAAATATATCTTAAACATTTAAAAATGTAAAATAACAACATAAATAAAAAAATTAAATTGTTCAATATTGATAAGAAAAAAGTAATTTCATAAAATTTAATTCATTCATTTCCAGATAAGTTTTTTCATCTAATTTACATTTCTTTTAAACGAAACACGTCACCTATAGTCGTACAATGTGTATAATATGGTCATAACTCATAATATTATCGGCTCTATATTGTAAATAAAAAATGTAAAACGAAAATTTGCACTTACTTTCCATACCTTGCGTTTAACTAATAAATTATTGAAATAAATACGAACGTTTTTACATAGTACCGTTGTATTTAACATAACATATTGCAGGAGAACAAATACCGTAAAACAAACAAAATTGTCAATATAAACATAAATAATTAATACATGGAGACCAACAATTTCAAGTTACAATATATAACATCACTGAACCGTTTTTTCTCTTTATTAAATTTATGTATATTTTAATCGAGACGGTAAATTAAATAAACCTTAAAATAGCCATCTATAATTTATAATTTAATTGTTTCGCCAACGTGACAAACTCGATCGAATTCGGTAATTTATTTATGTGTATTTGCAGTACAGTAACGTCTAGTTAAAATTTGATCGATAGAATTTGTATAAAACCTTTTTCAAAGATAATTATGTATCTACTCACTTAGTTTAAGCCTATTTAAGAAGTTTAAAATAAAAAAGTAACTGTTGATTGGTTTTAAGGGTGAAACCCTCAATAAGTTACAAGTTTCATGTTAAATCAAATATAATATAAAGAACGACCAAATACATTTTTCATTTTAAGATTATTTTCCGCTAAAATAAGTAATCCAAAGTTCTCACGAAACCGTAAAATTCAATGGAAATATTATTTCTTGAAAAATAATAACACTCCAATACCTACAGTTTTGTCTTTTAAAAATATTTTTTTTTGCAAAAATCTGTTAGTATGCATTCGCGTGCCGTATTTAAAGTGAATTATAGACAAAGTAATGAGACGTTATTCTTATTTGAACACCTAGAGACGAGAAATATTTCCGCTATCATTGTAATAATATATATTAAATTTTGATATTAAGTGATGTGGTTTGCGGTTGTACTAATTCCGTCAAAGTTAATCGATAAGGGCGAAAAGCGTTTCATTGAACATACTGTTAAATTGGAGTTAATTTATGCATAAAGACAAAATACACAGTTAAATTAATTTAATAATTAAAAGTATTATAATATTATATAATGTAATTATTGTTAGTTCGTCTGGCGCGAGAAGGACAATATTTTTTTTCTATTAAAAGAGTAATTTTATTTATTGTACCAAATCGCGTGTGACAATGATGCATTAATAATCAGTAATTAATTATAAGTAAATTAATAGATCGTACGCGTGTTATTGTAGAAGCGTAAGTTTAATCATTAAACAATATAATATTGATAAAAAGAATAAGAGAAAACGAACTTCTCGCTGTTGAAAATGTTGCAGTAAAATAATAATATATTATATGGCTTCGAAGAAAAAATAATTTATATACATAGTACACGTACGACCTCGATAGTATATAATAATACACTGTGTTCCATTCATTTCTCGTGAATGGGACGATGAAACATTACCAGTGCCCAGTGGAAGTAAAAACTTTAATAATATCGCTTTTGTACGAGCGAAAAAAAAATATATACTTTGGCGAAATTGTGTACATGGTTATTTATATACTACCTACGCTTTTTCTCCTCATAATCGAATTCGACAACAGTTTTTGCCGAGACTTTGTGTACACTTTAGGTAGGTACACAATAACACACACAATCAAACTGTATTTTTTTTTTTAATATTAATGAAAAATATAGGTATTATATGTGCGTATAGAATGTCGAAAATTGTATAAATATTATAACAGTAAAACTAATAATTTATACATTTTCATTTTCCCAACCAAACGATGCAATTTTTGAATGCCACAAAATTAATTTTTTTTTGTCATATTACACAAATATTATTTGAGAATACGATATTATACCTGAGCTTATGAATCACATTTCCCGAGGCACTTCGATTGACATAAATCTGGAAAGCTATGACCTGGTTGCAGACTTGGGTGTAGTATTTGGAATACTTTTGGAATAATGTTTCTCAAAAGTATAATATAATACTGTATTAATTCTGAACTGCATTTTTGAAAGTATTTTAAATACTTTTACAGTATATTAGCTTATTATATTTACTTTTTAAAAATATTTTAGTACCTACGACCTACCCATACCAAATCTGCCGGTGTCACACATAGCGACTTTGAAGGCTCTGTTTGAGATTTATAAATATTACTGGAAATTGGACAACAAAGCACAGATAAACAGAAGCATTGATACTTGCCTACAAGTCGTCTACTAAGCAGAATATTTACACAATATGTAAATATAAATGTTGTGGACGATTATTTTTTTAAAACTAAGCGAATCCTTTGTGCTATATACATGCTTCTATGCAGAATGTAAGCTCTTATAAAATATTTGCAATAATATATTTTAACTACAGTTGTATTTTATCGTGTTTATGAGGTTTGACTCCATCAGCTGATATTTGAGCGATTCACGTGGTAAACCAACCCAACTTAGGTCATACGCCGAATAAACATTCTACACTGTTGTAATAACTAATAATGTATATTTTAATTACTAAAACAACGAGTAGGTAATGTTTGTATATATTTTTTCTGCTTTTCAGCTTTCACTACCTATCACATTGCATTGCACTACGACTCGTCCTAAACTTAAGTATATATCAGCTCTGACCTCGACTCAAAATATTATATGGCTGTATAACATTATTTTGATGCGTTCGTCTGATGGTATATAAGAATCGTAATAATATGACAAACTGCAGATGATGATCATTATCAGTGCGGGAGGCATGGGGTTGGTTTTCACGTCAACGTCAGGTCTAATACCCCGTGCGTAATATATACCACGGTACCAGGCGTTTGACAGTGGGTTTTTTCCAATTATTTATTTATTGTTTCCATTTACCCCAGTATACGTACATTTAAAATAATATCGTGATGACGCTCGTCCTGGTTTTTATTTTTTTTTGTCGATTTCCGAACGTGACGTACCTAAACGTGGTATTACGTCATTCGCCATTCGTATGCGGAATAAATAAAATTTCGCCGTTCGTTAAAAAAAAAAATGTGTCAGCCACGTCGTGCCAATACTGACAAAGGTTTCTCTGAAAAAGACAATTTAACGTCGGTACAACGTACATTCGTATTATTATTTATACAGGAAGTATTGGGTATATATGTCACACGCACGGCACTGCAACGTACAATATTACCAAAGCTGGGCACAGTAACTTGTTAGAAAATTAATGTTAAGTTAGAAAGTTCCTTTTAAATGTTACTTTCTAACTTAATGAGTGGAATTCAATGCGTAAAATTATAATAATCCAAATTAACGAGTTAAAAACAAAAAGTAACTACCAAATTATTTTTGCTGCAGAAGTTACTGCAATGTTCCGTAAAATTGCCATGTGCTGAATCGATAATAACTATAATAAATTAATTAATATTTTGTATTTTGTGATAATAGATACATTTCTTGTAATATTATTTCTTATCAATCTTTTGTATATTGCTTGTAATGCATGGTTTAAATGAGAGCTGTAGATATAATAGGTACCTCATTATTAATTTTATACACCTAGGTAATACTTTAAATTTAAACACACGGGTTTTCAAATTTATAGGTATAATAAGCCATACAAATAACTATTTTCATACTTCTATTCTAACTTAAATTATTCTTTGCACCAAACAAACTTCTAACTAATTAAGTTAGAAATTAGTATAGTTTCAAGAACTAACATTTATTCTAACTTGGTTAATACTTATCAATTATATGGTAAAGTAACTTAATTTTAACTAGTAGAAAAAAATACTGACTTGACCAGCTTTGAGAATTATTTTTAATTCTTCACGTGTATAATCAATGCTAGATTAATTTATGTGCACAATAGACAATAGTTGTCTAGAACAGTAGTTCTTAAATTTGGGTCCACGGCCCATTGGGGGTCCGTGACACACATGTCGGGAGTCCACGGCGGCTCTATCCGGTAGTTCCGGTCCAACAAATAACCTTTTTATGAAAAATTTGTGTAACAGAAATAATTATAAATATGTATGTTTCTATGTACCTACTTATGTTATTTTCAATATCAAATAAGTACTAAAATATTGATAATGATAACTTGTGATATTTTGTAAAAAAAAAAGGTATTCGAAAAAAAATTGGTAGGGGGTCCACGATTTCTACAAGTTTTTCATAAGGGGTCCATGTTCACAAAAAGTTTAAGACTGGTCTAAACCGTGAAATTTTTTTGTCTATCATCTCAATTAAACCATTATACTTTTTTATTTTTTGAATCATATACTAATAAGACAATCGATAACATAGTCAATGCGACTACACGTGGTGTTTAATATTATGTGCGCACATTACAAAACTATCATTAATCGTTATTGTTATCAACGTTATTCTAGTTTTAGTTTATTGACTCAGCGAGAAATTAGGGCACTAGGGTGTAGGTAAAATCATCGCATTTAGACGTAGCTGGTATATCTCCTTAATCCGGCCGTGCATACGTATATTAATAATTATACAGATAGACATTAAACTTAAAGTCTAATGCGGTAAGATGCCTAGTCGGCGCAGTCTGTATGGTAATATAACACAATTATACTATAATGGATAATATTAGCTGATATACAACTACGGTGGTACTAGTCGAGCCAGTACATCGCTCCCACAGGTACAAATCCGTCTAATCGCACGTATAGTTGAGCAGTTTTCGTTTGTTCCGTTTTCGCAGTGTATTAATAATAATAATAATAATAATAATAATAATATCGTAATACACATAATGATATTATAATTAAAGTGTATACTATGATATACACAGTCGTTGAAACACTGCGATTTCGTCGCTGTACACAATATAAATCACGCCCCACCAACGCGAAGAGTTTTCAGACACGGCCATTCCGTCATCGTCTTAGTCGTCGTCGTAAAAAAACGAAAGTAATTTATAATAATAATAATAATAATAATATATAATTCGATATCGGGCTGGGCGTTTCCCGGAGCAGTCGCTCTTATTTTTCGGTTATGCGTAGAGCAGGAAACAGGATGGGACGCGGGCAAAACAAATTCCACAGCGTTTCGAAAAGTTTGTGAGACTGAATAATAAATACATATTATTAAATTAGTACACAATAAAGGCAGAGCTATACATAGTGGCACACGGTGAACAGCGCGGGGTGTTTTCAACGTACTTTTTGTGGTTCCAAAAGAGTTTCGGAGTGATTTGATGTCAAACTGCAGGTCGTTCTTCAAAGTCAGTTATAATTGAATCGTGAAGTATAACGTATGTAATTGTATTAGAATAATAAAATATATTTTATCATAATATTTTTTTTTAATCATACCGTTTTAGTATTTGTTGCACACATGCACACTTGGCACGTCTTGCAGCACATAATTTAGAATAACGGTTTAGAATAATATTGTTTTTTTAAAATTTGACCGAAAAAATTGTCAGTTTGATACAAAACTTATTTTGTTTTTCACTGGCCTTAAATAATTTATTCAAAACCAGAGTAGCGGTACTCAATAATAATTTATGGTGGATTAAGCCATTTTGACCGCTAAAATATATTAACTGATATCAGTTGAATCTATCCTATACATAAAATAACTACGTTTTAATATTGATTTCATTGTCACGGTGGCCTACCCATTATTAATAATAAACTAACTGAAAAAAAAAATTAAATTTGTCAATAAAACATCACATTTAATTATTTAAGTAATATTTTATTCACACACATTTTATTTTTTGTAACAATACATAATTGATAATAATAATATCATATACCTACCTAAATGTAAGAAGGTAAACAGAAAGTAAAATTATTATTTAACTGGTGTCTAATAAAAGTGTTCCTCTCACTATAATTACAATTTGAACCGGAGAATAAAATATACCGATATGGACTGTGTTTCACGCACGTCCTACAATCGGTCCATTAACCAATTGGTATATACGCTTGATATCATCATTATGTGCCGATGTATATATATATATAACTGTTCTGTGTACGGTATATACCTATACTTACCTATAACCTAAACACGCCACGGCCGGATTATATGAATCGATTACCGCACGTACCTATACCGTACACGTTTATTGATGGCAGCGTTATTCCGGACACGGTACAGGAACATTATATCGTCACAATATTGTATACGTATAGGTATTGCGCCTTTATGTATGTAAACCGTAAAGTGATTGATTTCGATAGATCTCTGCAGGACGCATCCAATTACTGCTCGCGCGGTAGTATGGGACGCCATTTGTATGCGAGTGTGTCGTTTTGTGTGATGTATAATAATTATTGCGAGTTGTGACCGTGTTGTATTCTGTCCCTATACAATATAATAATATTATATGGTATAATGTACGTCGTATAATAGCGAATTAATTTGTTCGATTAGACAATATGTTGTTATAAATTAATACAATACGCGTTGAGGTGTATATAGAGCGCAATAAATCGCATCACGCTGCACATAATAATAAGTGATTATTGTATTCGCTGGTCGCAGTGCCGGACGTAAGTCTCGCGGAAAGTGCAAGGTTGCATGGTACTATAGGTACTATACGGGAGGAGCCTTATGAAAAAAAGCCATTTATGATTTATGAATATAGGTACACGTCATAACATGATGATGCGTAAATTATAATATATTGTACCTAGGCATGTACATTATAATATGTGTGTGGTATGTGCCAAGAAGTGACTGTGTATAACAATATACAACACGCACGCACGAGCAGGACTTTGATAAAATATTGTGCGCGTTTTGGACGTGACTTTCTGCGAGCCTTTACCGCAATTTAGTGTTGAAAATCATCTTTGTACAGTTTAAAAAAGAAATTATTTAATTCGTTATCTTCGTCCGGATAATGAGTTTCTCGGTGATTTATCGGACCGACGCAATCCCAATGCATTTATATTCTATAACGCACGTACACACTTTACCATAGTCGTTTCCCAGAGCTCTCACGGCGTCATTACGTGTTACGGCGATAATAAATAATAACGCTTAGGTGTCCGTGTTTCGATGACGGATTTATTATATAAATAAAAAATAACAACTATATACTGGGTAGTCTTGAGACGTCTTGAAATGTGCAAAATAAATTCAAACCGTCCAATTTTCTGTCGGTTTACATATATCGTTACGTCACGCGTGAAAACTTTTTTGATTAGAATTTTGTTCTGATTTATTATACCCACGCTTAAAAATTCGGAGGTGTTATATGAAATTATTCGGACGATTTCGTTGCAGGTTGCTATCTATACACTGTTACTCGCTTGTACGTGGTGTACATACATGACGGTGGAATCCCGGTCTAATGTGGCACCAAAATATTGATTGAAATATGTATGGGATGGATAAATAATTATTATTATACTGTGTGGGTAGCGCGTTCCCTTCACCCGGTGGCTTGGCGAACTTAAAACTAATTTTCACGAGTGAGCGCGTTTTTATCGGATACTCGAAAACACCCTCCTCCGAATACTGACCATCACTCTAAAAATAAAAATCACTTTAATAAATGGCATTTCATTACAATAACAGCAGACCGCAATAACCAGCTGCTGCATGTCATTAAACAGTATATATACAAGTAAACAAGGAATAACACATTCATTCATTAGAAGCCTGAACTGGTAAGTGGGTGTTCATGTACCGGCCCCCGCAGACCATAAATTCGCAGTTTGAACGACAAGTCCACGTTTTGACAAAAAATAATAATATAAAAATATTTAATAACAAAACTTTAAAAAATGATGAAAAAAATTTAAGCAAACTATACCTACATGAATCACGTTGCAGATACCAATATTTTATCATATATAAGTATCCGAACTCATCATTAAAACGATTTTTTTGAAAAATTAGATAAAATTGCTCGTATTTTATTTCAAAACTGTAACCTACGATTACTTCATTTATATGCATACTTCTGTATAATGTTTGACCTCAAACCAGGTAACATAATCTTACCCTGCAGGCAACTTTATTTTTAACTTTTAATGGTACCCATACAAAATTTGAATTATGAAAACTTTTATGAAAGTTAGTGCATACAAGTTCATAAGCGATATTTCCAGTTAGCTTACAATAAAAATAAAATATTTACCCTATAAACCTGGTGAATAATAATTCCTAACCCACTATACAAGTGCGGTTCTGCTAAATAACTAGCCGCATTGTTATTATTACTATTATTGGGTTTAAATCAAATTCACATAACTGTAACGAAAACAATGTTCATGAATATAATATTATTATTTTGAGGGAAACAATAACAAGCCTACAGAATTCTAATGAAATTATTTGATGAATTCAGTTCAATTATTATTACTTTCGAAAGTATTATTAAAATTCCATGAGGGACAGCAATACGTAGACTAGATTGGCAAACACAATATGCATCGTATCATAATCAATTATTATAGACGTAGTTCACATTTTAAACAAGAGGTGACCACAATTATTCAACAAACCATCAAATAATATCGCTCAAAAATCAATACATATAATTAAAGCATCAAAGGTTCTAACAATAATAAAAGATAAAATATATATTATATTACGTATAATATGAGAGAGTTAACGATTTTTTCAAATATAATGGCTATAGCCATACTCACATGTTATAACCCAAAATACCTGTTACCTACATTTTATCAAATTCACCAATGAAATATTTAATTTCAAAACTATTTTAATTTTTTTTTTTTAGTAGGGTAACCCCCGGTTGTAACGGTTGGTATGGTTGGTATGGTTTGTACGGTTGGTTGGCAACACGTGTATGTGTGGCAAGGTTTTTGCGCACTTAATATCCGGGATGTCACCCATCCGAGTACTAGTGGTAGCGAGTAGCGACCGTTGCGTGATTGATTTCAACCACTGCTCCGCGCCGAGCCACTATTATAATTCCTAAACGCTTAATCTGATCATTGTGTTCATAGTGGTAGGTTAGTATCATAGAAAATCAATGTTTTCACTGAAGATATTTACTAAAAATATGGGTACTCTGATTTTTCCAATCCTTTAGGAGTTAGGACCAACCTATAAAAAAGATTGTGCGTCTGCTATAGTACTCGCTAATCTCGGAAACCTCAAAAGATATGGAAGCCATATATTATATACTACTATATTAGGTTCGGTTAGTAGGTACTCGCATTGGTTTATGTTTTAATAAGGTGCCGTGAAAAAAAAAACAATTTAAAAAAATAAATTCTTTACTGACAGTACAATATTTGCCAGGATGGATGGCCATCCGGGTTCTAGTGCGCAAAAACTTTGCCACAACATACACGTGTGTACCAAACCAACAAACCAACTGTTCCAACCCTACCAACCAGCTTGTATAAGGTCAATCTGAATGACTTCTGGTCGACTTCCTTAATCCAATAAAAAAAAACTAAAAATGTTTTCTAGGACACCTAAATTATATAAAATCACAAATATTAAATAAACTATTCAATTTGGAGGTATTCAAAATCAACATTTCCGATTTTATTAAATTGTTATAAAAATAGTATGTTATACATTTCACCTTTTTTTCGTACGTCTGTAAAGGCCACGATATTAAATAATATAATATATACATATTATAAAATATTATATTCGCAGCATTGTGTAATATTATTGAAAAATTTTGATTTTAATATTTTAACTGCATTAAAAAACAATGCGTGTTACTGGAAATTCGGTGCATCCATAATATATAATATATTATAATATAAACTAAGTTCCTATAAAAAATAAGTAAACATATTATGTACATTTATGTGTTCGCATATACCATATATTGTTTTTCTTGTTTTTCACCCTCGTCCCGTTCTCATATTATAGTTTTTGTTCTAAAAGTATAGTATAGTTGTAATTCAAAGACTGCGAAAACGCGTTGGTAGAAACACTCATATAATTTCTGTTTGGAACAAAGCTCCACCAGATATATGGTAATTTATTCATAAATATGTACAATGCGATTTTTTGGCTGAAAGTATCATTTTCACAAAAGTACACGCGTGTAATTTCGCTGTAATATCTTGAAGTTTAATTTTTCATTGTGAAACGTTAATCGCCGCACATCACTGAATTTGGTCGGGATGGTTTGTAATTTACATGCTGTTACTAAATTAACAAGAACGAAGGGAAAACTTTGAAGTTTAACATATTATTATACTACCGAGATAGTATAATATAGTGTAATATAACACACAATGAAAAAAATACACTGTACGGAAACATTTCATTTCAAACGTACACCCACACGCCATTAAATAATAATAACAACAATATTACATTTTAGGAATATAAATAGAAACATAATAATAATGTGCACACAATAAATTATTCATTTTAAAGGTTAAACTATGAATGGACATGTTCATAGGTACCTATATAAGTATAATATTATAGAAGTACGTTAATATTTTTGTTTTTACTATTATTATTTATTTAAGGCATCAACTGCAATTAGCTGGCGATCACATTAATTACATTTAATTAGGTACATCAATTTATATTTTTACATTGATTTGCTTAGGTTAAATTCATTGATGGAGTTCAGATTCGTTGATGAAATTTAATAGTTTTCTGGTTATATCGTGAGTGGGTGGGAGTACTGAGTACCTACTTCATATAAAGTTTCTGATAGTTTGGTCTGTATTTCATTGTACTGGTGGCATTCTATGTGCTTGCCGTATTGTGTGTTCCACCATCTTCAATGTCCACGAGGTGGTGGCCTTGGATCACCTTATAACCTAAATAAAATCACAATAAACAATTTACTAACATAATATCGGTTTCCGTAAACGTACGGCGTATACAGGTTGATTTCCCAAGCATGCTTGCCTCATATTGATTTTTCATCAATAATCCAACTCTTCAAAATCTGATTTTTTAATATTTAATAATACTTAAAGACCGTATTTTCGAATTATTTAGATTTTTTATACTACATAAGGAGTGTTCTGTGGGAATACAAACTTCTGTTTTTGTAATGAGAATTACAAATCCCATTCTAATGCCATTTTCTAATAAAAAATTATTCAGTAAATATATTTTCTGAAAATGTTGACGTGTCAACGACAAAATTTGAACTAGTACTTTTTGAGTTATTAAATATTAACTTTATGCACTAAGGATAACAAGTTCATGATAGAATAGATTTGGAAGATTTGCGAGGTATGGTGATATTAAAATGTTGGTAATTAATATTGTTCTATCAAATTTATAACATTTAAAAATGGAAAAGTATAATGAACACTAGATCCAATATTATATATTATATTTTTGTAAAACCATTTTCAAGGACTCTTATCTTTAGTATACACATTTAAATACCTAACTGAAAAATTACTCATTCAAACTTTGAAATAGATGGATCCAAATAAAAAAAAAAATTATCTCCTAAATAATTTACAGTAAAGAAGACAATAGTTCTCATAAGAAAAACAAGGGTTTGTATCAACACAGCCCACAGGACACTCCTTAAGTAATAGAAATTAATCTCAAGAATTCGAAAACATGGTCTTTTATTATTATATTTATAAATTCTAAAAATAATAATTTTAATAAATTAGTTATTAAATAAAATAATGGTGGTATACTTGGTAAATCGCCCTGTATGCATAGCTGATAGCTAGTCATAATCATTTTCTGTATGGGTACAATATTTACATTGTACAAACCATATAATAATAAACATTGTAACGTACATATTATTCTGGTTCATATCGAATTTCCAGAGAACCACATAACCCTCAAAGGCTCAAAGATTTATTACTACGCAATTTGAAGTTTTCAGACAGTAACTATAATTATTACAGTTTTTCAACCACCCATAATATCTAAAAAGCACTTTACACGCGGTAATGACAAAATCAAATACACCTGTACATAATAATATATTATTGTGCAGTGTGATCACAGAACACATCAAAAGTATGCTATGCTTCACTGCAGTTAAACATGATTTAGAGTAGCGACGACCTAATCAGTTATTTGAAACAGATTAAGACTGTACGATTTCCTGAATATACATAGTTGAATATTATTTGAATATTTTTTACAATGAATAATAATATATATTATTTAAAAACCAATAATTTTTTAATTGTTATCTATATATATTTTTCACTTATGGTAGGTAATATGCTTAGAGAAACATTTTTGAACATAAAAAATGACATCTTCAAAACCTTTTTCGATTTGTTAAGGTATACCACGGTTTTTTTCTACACTATTATATATCATAATATCTGCTCTATCCAGAAAAGTGTTCAAACGAAAAATATGATAAAAAAAATACGAAACAAAAACATCGTTACATATAAAACCAATAAATTTTCCTTCTACCATAACAATAAATATAGGTATAAAATGCAGGTTTATATAAAAAAAACAATATTTTTTTTATTAATACATTATTTATAAACGAAAAAACTTTAAATAAAACAAAAACGGTAAGGTACCTACTCTTCCACAAGGAATGAATACTACTTGCGTTTCATAAACCTATTAATCAAAGCCCCGAAAAAAATTGACTAGTCACGAACGATATATTTGAAAAATGTTTTACTCAGTGAGTACTGTTCAATAAATTTATAATATTATGATATTAAATGATATTATTAAAAACGGTCTCTCTAATACGCATCTTTGAAGGTTTGGAATTGAGTTATTTATCTTCATTAAAATTATGAAACACTTTCTCTTATTTTATTACCATCTTTTGAGGCCGTTCTTAGAATTTGCAGGACCCAAAGGTTGTTTTCTGTGTAAATAAAAAATTGCCAATCTAAAAATTGTAGTTTAGTAGTCTAATTCAGGAAGAATAGAAACGTATTAAATGTACTATGTAGTGTAGACTTCAAATTAAAATGTAGGTGATTATTTGTTCGTATAAGTATATAATTAGTAAATAAATAACAATACAATAAAGATTATTATTAATCCTTTATAGGGCAAATTTTAATAATCCATATCACTCTATTGTTTTTAATATTAGAGTAAATTAACTTACCTACTATTTAATTATAAAGTAAAAATACAATCTAAGGGTCCAAGTAGGATATTTTTTTATATTTTTAACTGAAAATAAGATGGAAATTCAATTCACTCAAATAGTAAGAGTAAAATGGATTATTCTAAACCTAAAATTAAGCTTTGTTATTCACTAGTAAGACATAATATTATGACAACGCATGCGGGTATGTTAACGTCTTTTAATAAAAATGATTGCAAATGCAATAGCCAAAATAATAATACATTAATACCAACTAATTCTATGGTTGTAATTTTGTAAATGTTGAATAATCATAATTAGTTTAAAATGTACCAAAATAAATAGATCAAAAAAAAAATGCATATTTGAAAAATCGTTCGAGTGTATTGCATAATGTGTATAGTATGTCAAAAAGTGCAGGGAAGGGGTAAAGGGTTGTAGGTCACGTTCGACCTGCCCTAGGGACGGCTCTGCGGGCTCTTTTGACACCAAATAGGTAATTACAATGGAATCAAATCAGGGTTTCAAACCTTAATGCACTCGGCAAGAAAAATATACATGAAAGCTTTGATCAATAACTATGCACCTCGCTTGATTCGACTACGTTACATCAATATATGACATATACTTGATGACGACCACGATATACTTTACCACCTTATATAACTGAGATATGATGACCGTAACTTACAACGGGACTTTCCGCTATTCGTGTGTTTCAGTTGGATCGCGAATCGGCGTTGGCCTACTTAGACAAGATCGACAGGGAGCTATACCGACTCGACGCCCGTTACTCCGACCCAGGCGTGGAAGTATCAAACAAAGACATCGTGAGTACATAACATGAATTCGTATACTCTATAACAGTGATCCCCCAACCCTTTCCAGCTATAGTGAGTTCCACTTAAACTCTAAGTATTTGTAGTGAATAGAGTAGAGACTGTATAGTATAATATAAGAGGCAATGTATAGATAAGGTACTCGAGGCATCAGTTGAAGCTCAAGGTCGGTTGGAAATTTTATAGTATTTTATATGGTAAATAAGATTAATTATGATTTATCTTGTGTCTAAACCCGATGTTTTTTAAAAAAAAATAGCATTTTAAACAAATCGTTTTACATTTACTATTTTATTTTACCGTTAAAAACGATGTAATTCCTAAGACAATGAATGCAATGCTTTGCCAACCCGCAAAATGACAGCCGTCCATAGATGGGCTTCATGGATAACAATGTAAATTATATGGGAGTATTTTTACTAATTAGTATTAAACTCTGAGTGTAATATATGAAGATGACCACTTCAAAGCCAAGTTTTTTAATTTTGCATTTTAAAAAGAGCTCACACATACAATTGTTGGTCCACGAAAACCGAATATATATCTTTCTGTTCGTATACGGTTGGTTGCCATTATAGTTTTAAACCTGTGTTTTATATTTGGTCAAAGCCATCCAAATAGCTGCGTTAAATATATGTATAGTTTACTTTTGATGGAGTTTAAATGACGGTAAATCCATCAACATTATTTAATTAATTTGTTACGGGCAACACCGCGCAGGATCAGTTATGATCAATAAAAATATATGTACTATATAACATCAAAGGAATAAAACGGATGATCCTTGTTAAAATCCACAGTTTTCAGCGGATTTTCATAAAATGTCCGTCAATAAATTCAGAAAGACCCATATAGGCTTCTTTTAACTTTTTAACACATAGTTATTCAACAAAAGCACGAAAAACTATGATTTTAACATAGATATGTTATTGGACAGGATTATACAACTTTTTTTCGGACCGTTTTAGCGTAACCGATTTTTATAGCCATAGAAAAACAAATCCACAATAAAACATACCTATCTATGATTCTTAAATTTTCCTTGCAGAGGAAAAATATCGAATAGCATGCTATTTTCATTCAAATGTTGTTGACATCGTTGTTTTCAGAAAATAATAAAATATAGTTATTATGATTGGATACAATTTTATACCTGTATTATGTTATGTTTGGTCAAACAACCCGAATGACTGTGCTAAAAATCTGTGTATATAGTTTACGTTTAACCTTACAAGGAACGTAATTTATAATTTTTGTTTTTTGACGTCACATGACTGCAGACTTATAAAATAAATGTATTTAAGCATGCTGCGGTCGAATGGATCACTCCATAATCTTTATGCGTGTACATTGGTAATCTAAACGTGTATACCTATAGTGTGTATTACCTTTATATTATACAACGTATAATTTATTACATACATCGAAACTACCCACGTGAAGTAGCTGTAAACATTCGTTCGAAACCCATCCCAATCGCTTTTGTACCCGGCGCACCCACGCGATATAGGTACATACATATTTACATACATACATACATACATGATATATACATATTACATACATACATACATACATACTTACATACATACATATTAGCTAATAAAATAATCGACATTTCCGTTTTATCGCTGCAGGGCACGAATAATTCTCATATTTCACGTGTCCTGCTTACATTACGATATAATCGAGACTTTACACTGCGCAATATGACGTATGACAGACTGTATCGTAATAACCGTATTCAAAGAGCCGCAGTCTCAGCGTGCGTGCGTCGTCTAAAATTCGTATTTTGACTGTACACTATAACCCGCATTTCCTCCAATATTGCTATATTATTTTGGTCAAAAAGTTTAGGTATATGTCGGGAAAAAAGAGCCTTGGGAGAAATGTGTACCTACACAAGCCACACGGGAAATATACCTACCTAGGTATATCTAGGTTCCGTGGGGTCGAAGCAATAAGAAAGTAATTATGTCCTATATTCTCGGTTCAAAAAAAAAAAAAAGGATATCTATATTATATATTATGCAACGCCACCGCGCCTTGTCTAGCAGTGTTTTAATAAATTTCCACATTAAAATAGCCGCCAATATACTTCATATATTATCAGAGGTAAAAATGTATTGCATATTAATACCTAGTATTGTACAATACGCGTTATGACATATTTTATTTAATGTTCACTCAGCTGGTTTTCGTTCCACATTTCTAACTTTTATTTAATCACTGTCAATACATAATAAATAATGTATAACATTATTATTATGAAAACGCTGTGTATGTGATAGAAATATTACCTTTTAAATGAAATTCATATCATAATATGCGTTTTGTTAAATAATCGGTATATATTCGTTTTGTGAGAATTCCACTGAAGTTGAATGTATTTTGTTAACCAAAATCGTTTAAATTTTAAAATTGTCTTTACAGGAGAACCCAATAAAATTCCAAAAGAACTATGACTCTTCCGATTTCAATGACATTGATGGAACGTTGACCGAACTAAAAGAAATGCAACAGATACTCAGAGACAAGTATAGCAAAAAAAGCATCGACTTGGATGAAGAAGATTACAACTCGAAACGTACTGACCGTAAAAGTGACTTTGTTTTCATTTTTTATGAATAACCTGTTTACATTATTCTTTACAGGAATTCGAAAAATCTTGGAAGCCAAACTGCGCATGTCTGATTCACAGTATAATCGACTTTTGGAAACGATGACGGCTCCATCAGACTATACGTATGCACAGACGATGATGGACGAAATTATTTATCAACTAGCTAAGCTCATGTTCAATCAAGGACTTTTCATCGGTAAGTCTCCTCAGTAGCTACGGATATATAACATGCAGGGGGCTATATAAGTTATTTTACCCTAAAGCTTTAATTTCATAAGAGAAATGTTTTTAATTATTATTAAAATATCTAAACCCTATTTTGGACATAGCTGGGACGAGAATTTGAGTTTTATAAGACATACAAGGATCTTTTTAAGCCTGTGTGGAAGCAATTAATTTGTTCCTCTTGTCTATGTTAATATTTAATTATACCGTTATTTTTCGTTTGAGTCTCCGTATCAAATTGTGTTTCACGCAGCTCTGTATAATATTACTATGGGGTATAGGTAGGAATAAAGAATGATCGGATGTACCAATGTAAGTACTTCTAAAAACATCAACGAACGCAAGGTATCGGATCGCATCCGACTAAAATATTGTAATTAGCTCGTCGAGGTAATCCCCAAACTATTTTCATCAAAAAGTAAAGTGAAATGGTTAAGCTAAGAAAATATTATCTTTACTATAGATTATAATTTTTTAAATCTATTAAAACAGTATTCGTTCAGTGGCTTTGGACGCTTTGGTATTATATTAACCAAAAATTGTTATTTGTAAAAAAAGAAATTAAAAAAAATATTAGCATAACTTGATTAATTGATTAATTTAAATATTATACTGTCGTGTGTAGTCGTAAGACGGCGCTCTGGATATGCAATTTAAGGTCATATTTGTCAATATTATTATTATATTATAATAAAATATAATAATAATTTTAGTAATATTCGAAAAAATACCTCATTTATAATAAATATTAAGTGTTCCTTTAAAATTATACATAGATAACCAGATAATTTTGTAACAGTGATCGTTTAAAGAAGATAAATTTTGTATTACCCTTAACATAAGCATAGAAATTTAAATAACATCCCGGAAATTTTTTTTAAATATATAACATCGTGATATTGATAGGTAGGAATAATGTAGTTCTTTTTTGTACTGCAATCAAAACAAAATATATAATACATTTCGAGGACGACCACGAATTATAATTTATAATCATATTTAATATACTATTTAACCTATTATACATGTTTGGACGTATTGCTTACATTATACAAAAATATTATACATAGCAAGTACTATGTTGATTGTAAAAAGCAAAATATACCCATACAAAATATGCCCCTATTGCGGACGTTCTAAAAAATATATGAATACAATACAAACTACTTACCAACTGTATAAACATTGTGTGTGTAACATATAATATATGCGGGTTGTAAGTTTGTAAATAGTTTACATTCTAAAATAAATGTCGGGAGATCAAATTCTTCCCTTTAAAATGTGCCATAGTTAAAACAGGGATAATAAGTGAATACAATTGTCAGATCCACAACGTTTTGTTCACTTTGCAAATGCGAAAATCGATAGTTCGGTCTACCTAAATCTAAAATTACTTCACATTATTGAATGTCATTGAATGATGAGGCGAAATAATATTTTTCGTATTTCAGGCGGATCGGAAGCTCAAGAATCTTTGCAAAAGTTCACAGACTTCTTGGAAACCGAAGCGAGCCAAGGAAGAATTTCAAGAGCACTTGAAAAAAAAATATTGGGTAAGTCAAAATACATAAAAAGTCTTTCAAATATAAATTATATTATGTATATAATATAACAGCGTATGTATTCTTTCCGTACATTTAATTATGAACTACCCAAAAATAAATATCGATAGGTATTATAATATTATATTATGTACCTTAGTGCATGTTTTGGAAAAAATCATAATTTTTTACTTATAAATAATATTACATATATTTTGTTTGTGTTTCAGATTTACTGATAACTTCGCTTTCGGATACATTGACTGAACACCCGGAACTAATGGCCGCCGCAAAGGAAGGTTTTAGCAAATACCTAGATGCTTACCCCAATTCAGGTACTTATACGATCGTATTGATAATATACTTGTACTTGGGAACTTTTTTTAAATATAGTTTTAATCATTTAATTATGTAATTGTGTTTTTATCATTATATACGCGTATACTTATTACAATTGTTATAAATTGTCAGTAAAAAATAATATAAGGTTTGCCAATTCCTAAAATAATACTAAAAATTATTCTATAGTTGTTAGTTGTTACGATAATATTTCTATACGAAGCGATACAAAACATATTTTAATGGTTACCTCTGTACTTTTAGAATCATTAGGTATCCACCAGATGAAAAACGACAACTTTTCTGCAAAGACGAGAAGAGACACGGAGACTCCAGCGAAAGGTCAGCTGAATTCCGACTTGGAAACGACCGTGGTGAAGCGGAGCGTGAAGACGTCTGGTATCGAAGACAACGAAGTCGGAAGCGTAGCGGCGAAAAATTAAAAAATATACAAACATATTACTATATTAATCTCAACGTCGTAGACTATTAATTCAAACAAATTAGGAATATCTCCTCCCGAATAAAAAAAAAATAGTCTCATAATATTCATTACATTTATATTCTATTATTTAATATAATATTATACATTTGTGTGTGTGCATGTCCGAGTGTGACGTTCCCAACCACCACTTCTGTACCTATAAACTTCCTCGTCAACCTATATTTCTGTGCTGCTATATTTCTGGTCATCCCTCTCTTTCCGTCGTCTCCCGACACTCAATATCTCGTTTAGGTGAAATTAAATTTTAAAACATAATATTATTATACTTACAAACGACTCTATAAAATATATTATATTAAATGATATCTCTATTTTTTACGTTTTTGTAAAGCGCGACGAAATCGTGTTGGGTGTGTGCAATGCTAAATACATTTTGTGATTTGTGATAATTTAATTATACTACTATATATACATAACATTATATTATACCATTTATATAGTGTTTATTATATTTAACTAATTACCTATATTATAATAAATATAGATAATATACACATAGTTAATATTATATCATATTATATTAAAGACGTATTCGTACATACCAGGGGGCGGGGAACTATATAGTATCTATGTGTCGTAAACAAAAATCTGAGTTTTTTTTTACGTAACAGACGTGTCAATACGGAATGATTTAAAAAAAAAACATAAATTAAAGAACCCAATCAGATATTTCTATATTAGCTGTCACATTTAAACTTTACATTAGGTATTAGTTATTTACTATTACCATAATTGAGTATATACTATAAATTATAATCAATGCTATTACCTACTTGTTAATATGAATACAGAATTTGTATTGATACATTAATTAAAATATAGTATTAACACTAAAATAACAAAATCTGAAAGAGACATGTTTTTTGAATGATTAATTATAAATTATCTTTTAATGAGATATTTTTTGCTACATTTTTCTAGCTACTGAATCAATTGACAATTAATAGATTTAATTTAATTTTTTAATCGAACACATACTGCACTGCTAATATAATATGTTTCAAGTCGATTTCTTAATGTCGATTTAAATAAACCCTTGGTAGAAAAGGCTAATTTTTCATAGAAGAAAATACATTTGGAAGACTTTTCCTCTCAATAAGAGCAGTATCGATTCACAACTACGAGATAGAAATAAAATTACAAAATTAATTATTGATAATATAAAAATAATATAAAATGTATTGTTAATGATAAAAATGATTGTATCAAATTATTTTCAGTTAGAACTTCTGTTTTTTTTTTTTTTATAGAAATTGGAGTATAAATTATGAATTACATTTAATTGGCGTGTCACTCAAAATGGTAAACAAGTGCAACTCTATGACACGAGTGACACAAGTTCGCCATCCCTGGTATATACCACAAGTACGCAAGAAATGTGTAGAATTTGACCCGTTTTGAAAGACAAAGTTTTTTTGCTGTCACCGTTTATTGTTTAAGATCGGAGTTATTTAGCAGCGGCTGACGATTGTTAATTATACATTGTAAGTATAACATAATAATTTGTCAATATTGTTCTCGTCATACCGACTACCACTACCGTTGTATTAATAATTGTCGCGGCGAGCATGACATGCGCAGCAACCTAACCGAGCGCCCTTAAAATTTAAATCCTTATATTTATGTTTAGACAATTGAACGGATGTGGTTAAATATTTTTACACGTCGTATTATAGTACATACTACTAGCTAATATATATATTATATGTGTGCAAACGACTCTTACAGTTAAAATATGATATGTTAGCCCTTTACAATATTTTATAATAGGTACATATATATATTATATTATAATTAAATTACGAAAGGCGTCCGAAAGAGAAAACGAACGCAAATTAACATTTCATAATTCATAAAAAATATTGTATTACTTACCAGATTCACGTTTAAGTCAAGGTCCAATTATTTAAAAAATATATATTATATTATACAATAATACTCGCGTGTTTTGCGCCTATATAATATCGGTTTTCTGTAAATTAATTAATTATATTATATCACGATCGGTATATATGTATTGTGTAATATTTTATTTATCATTATAATATATTATACAGACATGTTTAAATAGAAAACTGTATTTTTATTGTGTCGAGTATGTGCCTGCTGCCCAGCGCCGATAAGTGCATGTAGTATGTAGGTACTAACTGCAATTTTAAGCCAGTCCCAGTGTGCTGCTATATAGCACAGTGTGTCAGTGTGCCGGTACCAGATTATAAGTTTTGGAGGCCAAAGATATCTATAATTTGGTATTTGTACTTTTATTTTGTTATATTATAATATTTTTTTTAATGCCCTGGGGCTTTATTATTTAAACGAACCAAAGGTCTTTATAAATATGTTTGACAATTATACATATTTTACATATACTACACGCTGTATAAATTATATATATATCGCACTGTGATGGAGTCACTTCCAATGAAGTGTCTCCTGCCTTAATCTAAAATCTTAAACTAAGTCGTATGGTTTCAGACGCTTAAGACGTCTGATGTCCTTGGAGTTATATTAGATAATTGGATGGCCAATGGATTAAAATTATGATCACAACTCCACAGTTGAATGCCATAAATCCAGATAGGTTTTATAATTGCTACATACAGTAGACATTTGTTTTCGATGGTTAACTCGGAGTGGGGTCTGATACTAACCAATAAAGTTTTCACATTTTTTATTTAATCTGAATTTTTTTCTGACGGACGTGTTCTTTTCAATTTAGACGACAGTCAAGGTGCATTCCTAGATATTTTTCTGAATCTTTTTGTGGGATTGGTGATTGATTCAGTATTATTTAGATGTTTTCGGTTTTGCGTAACGTATAGTTAACGTGCACCGATTTATCACCATTGATCTTTTCTAACGTCTTGTCCAGGTAAAGATATTGTCAATTGACTTCTGTAAGTTATCAGTTGCAGTGAGCTGACTATTACGTGTTGACAAAATTGCCGTATCGTCGGAAAACAGGAAAACATAGCTAATGTTGTGTTGTCGTCGTTTAGTGTAACAGCCGTATAGAGTAAGTACAGGATAGGTCCTGAAACACTACCTTGCGGTACTCCAGCTGATATATCTTTCCATTCGGTTATCACTTCTTCGTGTATGACTCGAAATTGACGGTCGGTCAAGTATGATTCAAGAAGTGCACACCAGGTATGTGGCAACTGATCACGCAGTTTGATGAGGAATCCTTTGTGCCAGACTGTCAAAAGCCTGGGCTACGTCAAGGAATACTCCACAGCAGTACTTTTTTTTCTTCAAGAGCTTGATATTTGATATTTGAGCTTGTATTTGATTACCTAATTTAAGTTTTTTTTCTAAAAAAGTCAATAAAAAATTATCCTTTCAATCAAAAATCTTAAAAATGTATAACAAGATTCCTCATAAGTTTTTACTATAGCAATTTAAAAATATTAGCGATACATATAGGCACGATTATTTTTTTATAAGTATTTAAAGTTCACATTTTGACAAAAATACAATTATTAATTTGTAATTCAAAATATATGAAATATTAAATTTGTATGGCTAAGGCTTGAAAATTTAATAGAAGTAGTCCGTACAATAGGTTACAATTAGTGTTTGACTGCAATGGATGGTGTTAAATTTGAATTCAATGATATAATATCATTAGGTATTCATTGTATATGAAAAACGATTCTGAGCGAAAACGATCAGTCAGCTTTTGATATTATAATATTACTAAGTACATACCTATATTTGATATTATTGTGAATAAACTATAAAGTAATATATTTATCTACTTATGTCGAACCTTATTTTAAATTTCCAATCCTTAGCTATACAAGTTGAAAATTTTATACATTTTTAACTACAAAAATACAAAATATTTTTAAAATTTAAAATTTGATAAATAATGTCAAAATTCGAGCTTTAAATGCTTATAAAAAAAAAATAGGTGGCTATGTATTTTTAATATTTATCAACTGCTATATAGTAAAAATATATCAGGAGCCTTGTATTACATTTTACCCAACAAATAAAATGTTATTGAACTTTATAGAACAAAACCTAAAAAACATTGAAAATTGAAAATGTCCGTAAACAGTTCAAGTATTTTGAACATTTTATCAAGTATAGGAATTTATAAAATCTATTGGGAATTTAAAAGTTTTGACCACCCGAATGCACCATCTACTATGTAGATTCACTTTCCCATCGAACAAAGATCGTTATTGAAGAAAATCAAAGTAGATAAACTGCCACAAACAGTGATGACAGATACAGAAAAAAATTAAAATTAAAAAAAAAACATACACCATTGTAAAATCATTAAATTCATCACTTCTCTCAGAATCTAAAATATAAATATATAATATTCATGAGAACAAAAGTTATTTCATCCGTCAGCGCGGCGCCGTAGACCATTCTGGATCGGGCCACGGCCTCTTTTTTCAAAAATAAGACTGGTAGGCCACATTTTATTACATCATAACTTTATTTTAAGCATGAGTATATTTAAGCCATGATTATGAGTACATATATTTTATTCAGGTAGATACCTCTATATTAAATAATTAAGGTATTGAGGCTGCGAAGTTTTGAAATTGCCCGTCTACATTTGAAAAACTTTGGCGCCACTGAGTGAGTTCCTAGCTGTTACACTCTGTATATAGATATATATATTAACACGTCTATGATTTAGAATATTAAACTAATTGTTGCATGTTAAATAATATTTATATCCTCATAATAGTCATAAATTAAAATATGATAGGTAATATAACAAAATTAATAGTTATGCTTTTAATATACAACTATTGTGGTTTTTTTAGAATTTTTATGGTATTTTGCTTAATTTTAAATGCTGTTTACACAAGAGCTACAAAATCCGAACTCTATTCATAAGACATATTGTCATTTTTACTTGTTCAAAGGTCTGTAAAGTGTATTTATATTTAGTTATCAAGTTTTATATTGACGTATTTCACGGCAGATATCTCTAATTACAGGCCATATTCATTCAAAGTTAAAAGTATATGATGTATTGATGTAGTCATATAGGTATCTATAAAATGGTGCGATGCCACGAGGAAAAATAAGGTACCTATAAAATAAATGCCTTTTTAAAAACTTAGTAATTTATAATAGGTATGGCCATCGTGAATGCACCGTGCATCTGACTTTAGATTTGTTAGGTAAGTAAAATTTGAAAATAGTTGTTATGTGAACACATTAATTAGTAATAAATATTACAAAATAAAAATGAAACCAAAGTAGGTACCTAAATAAAATAATAATTTTTTACAGTAAAAATAGGTAATAGCTAATGAATAGAGGGGGGAAGTGTAGGGCAAAGCACTGTCAAGTTACTTTTTAGGAAAATGAATTAAGGACTTCAGTCTTCCCAAAATGTTTGTGCTACATGCGCATTTACGCCACTGAATATTGCTGTTAAAATGTTTACAGTTTGAACCATAAACTCTGTATAGTGTAAAAGTAATAAGAGCTAATAAAATATTGGTCTCGAATGTGGTGTTTTCCTATGAAATACTTGACTTTAGAGTGTTGTATGGGCGGTGTGAGAGCTAAGCCCCCCCCACGAGCTTGTTTTGTAAACGGGGGTAGAGGTCCGTTTAATTTTTTACTTGCACACCTTCTTAAAATATAGTTCGGCACCACTATAAACCTTCCTAAACTTTAAACATAAACTTTGTCATATATAAATTGTTAGTTAAATTAAGTCCATTTAAAAAGTTGGGTGGGCTACGGTTTTTCTCATGAACCAAAGCCTGTGATGTACCGAGTGCTAATATCACAATAAAATATATTTTAATAGAATTATTTAATATAATGAATATAAATATAATCTATAAATAGGTTTGTACACTTTTTTTTTTATTAAACTCAAAAGCTTCCTACATATATTTTATTGTAGGTGTTCCAACTTTTAGCATCAAATTTTGATTTAAACTTAACACTTTAATGATAAATAATATAAACTTATTTTCAGTGTTATCTAGAATCAAAAAATACATATTACATGATCAACACTAAAATTAAAACTAAAAAAGGGAATTGGGAAACCTATTTTACTCAGCTCTGAAGACTGAAAAATAAGTAGTACCTAATTCTACACGTTGCACAAGCACAATAGAACATTCAACATTCAAAATGCTATTACTTGTCATTTTATAACTTGCAAGAAGTACATTTTAAGTGAAGTTTGATAGTCAAAATTAATGAAAAATAATTGGTGGTGAAAATGAGTAGATGCCATTAAGACATTAAAAAAAAATAATAAGTCACATTATGTATATGAAATTTAGTATATAATATAATATATAAAAACCAATAGCCAAAATCTTCTTATGTATTCCTTAGTAACTTGATAAACAAAGAAATCATTTATCTTAAGCTTATCACTTATCACAGACCAGTCTAACTTAAAAAATGTGCATACCAACATTTAACTTTTATTCATTGTTTTAAATTGAGTATTTTATAACTCGTTTTAAAATTAAGATTTGTTTGTTTATAACACACAATTATCCATTTAATTCTGTAATCATGTTTTATTATTAAATTATTTAGGAAAATTAAATAAGAATGTTTCAATAAAAACAACATATTCCCATTAAAATACATGTTTTAAGCATAAATTGTATAATAAAGCACTAACAATAACAAAATCATGGTATTACATAATAATTTCTTCATATTTTTTTTATAAGTTATTATAGAAAATATAAAAATTATAGATAATTCAATACGTAACATGAATAATGTTACTGCACAATTATTTTATAGCTAAAATGAGAAATATAATAGTTTCATTGTGATTTATACCACTTAATAATATTTTTTTAGTCACAGATACATATTTTTAAGTACAAATATATATAAAGAAAAAATAGAAAATTATCATTACGAAAATAAACATGTTTGGAACTGAAATTAAAAATAAAAATAAATAAAACAGGATTTTTAAACTTGTCAAAAACATTATTATTATTATTCTGTTTTAGTAGTTTTTCTCTGACATATATTTAAAATAACAAACCATAAATTTAAACAAATCCAAAATGCTTAGTTTTTATGGCAATCAATAGTTTGTGCCTAAGTATAGTACGACTGCTGTATAGTGGTATATACAATCTAGATATACACGTGTTTGCAGTTGGCAAGTGTGAATCATCAGCAGGGCGCATAGTGACGCTAGGCATTGGTTGGAATCCTTCTTCAGATGCTGGTAATGCTGGTGAACCGGTCCAGAAATATACCTGAAAACATAGAATACATGTATTAAAAATAACGCAATTGTTAATACAATTCTTAGTTAATATTAAATATATAAGTGATTATTACCAAGTCCTGTCTTTCGGATGGAGTCATTTTATCAACAATAGACCACAACCAACGCTTAAATTTTATTTGACGATCGCTAGTGGCAAGACCAGACTCATCGTTGAAACTAGTATACGAAATTAGCAAAGGTACATTAATATCACCAACTCCATTTAACAGCAATCTCAAATCTTCAGCAGTTAAACCATCTAATGCATTTTCAGGAATCACATCAAATACTCCAGATCTTAATGCCTAAGAGAATAATCAAGTATCAATATTGTAAGTACCTATCAGTAGATATATTATTTTTAACTTACAAAGAATGCTTTATGTTGAGTTTTGAACATTCTAAACTCTGCATATTTTCTTACGTAATCATAAACATTGTTGGGAGTCACTTCAATATCAACACCACAACTTACCAATTCCACACTTCCACCACCTTCTTCTTGACTTAGATCAATGCTAAAATGTAAAAAAATCTCGAATATTTATTTCAACACTTTCGTTAGTTTGAAAATATATACCTGAAATTTAAATCTAAAGTTGAGAACAATGATTCTTTATCTTTTGATTCAGCATCTAACACAAGTTGTCTGAGACTTTCATACATGACTGGATCAAAAAATGCTAGATCATGGAATCTTAAGGTTCTACCAAGTATCACTTTAAGAACATGGCGATTAAAATACATTGGGCACAATTCATTTTGTAAAAGACATAATCCAATTAATCTAAATAACATATATTTTTGATAAATATAACAATTTAAAAAGAATAGATATAAATTATTTATAAGCATAAATTAGGTACAAAATTTACCTTCCAGTATTTCTGAATGCATTCAGACGTTCGTAAGAAGATTTTCCTTGACGTGGTGAGTAAAATCCTTGTTTACCAGGGCAATAAAATAATGGTGTGTTATCATCCAAGTTTTCTTCTGTTACATTTTCTTCTGCAATATTTTCTTTTGCAGGTGGAGCAGGTTTAGAACCATGTTGTTCCGAAAGACTTAAGAACAAATCAACGTCTTCTGTAATGAAACAATTAATGAATAATTTGTTTATGTTAATTTATAAATAAAAATAAAAAAATACCAAGTAGACTATCAGCAGGCGGTAACGGATGAGCCACATCAACGAGAGATGACATTTCAACAGTTTGCATTAGCAATGCAATAGCTTCATTCACACGCATTCTCAAAGCTTCTTCAGATGCTAATAATGTTAGTAGTTGAGCAGGTGATAACTCTAAAAGCATTCCAGTAATTTTGCTGGCTAAACTTGGCCTAATTTGAACAACCTTTAAAATAAGTTAGATTATATTTTTACACATTTATAACCAAATATTATTTTTAATTAGAAAAAAAAATACTTTTGGATACAGGCGTTCACCAAGTTGTTGTTGGTGAGGAGTTAAATGAGAATTTGGATTAGCATCCGATGATCCAGAATTAGGAACAAATGAACGTGCATCAACAGAGAGTGTACGGCGTTGTTCACGGTCACTACGCTCAGACGACCGTCTTGATGTCACTCGTGGTGATAAAGGACCAGCATGTCTTATTCGAGGAGATTCAGTGCGCTCACGATTTCTTAAACGTTGTAGAACAGTATATTGTGAGTATCGACCACCCACTTGAACTGATTCAAGGTTTGGCAATTTATCACATGATAGAAGAGCCTTTACAAAAAATACAAATAATTAATTAATAATTAAGTTATACAAATGAAACAATTGTATTTTTATTTACCTCTGCTAGGGCAGTATAGAATGATCTGGCAACACCTGATCCTTCTCCGGGTTCATCCTTAAATGTTACTTTTACTCTATTAACTGCTAGACAGGGATGAGAACTAGATGTTCTGCGGTTATAAGAATTAAACTGATTGTTTAATTCTTTGAAAGTCATAAGAATCAATTGATTACGATCACGTTCCAACTGTTGGAATTTATTAAATTAGATTTTAGTTAACAACACAATATATACAATATATTTTATTTAAATACCTAATATGCTGCGAAAAATTGTGTAAAATACATACTTTTGATAATGTTAAATCTCGATTTTGCTGGTTTCTCAACTTTTCCATATCCCTGCGGAACTTAGCTTCTTTAACCGGAAAACCGCCAAGTTCAGATACAACAGATCCAGGTTCCAAACCAACATCTTCCATAAACACACGACCAAAAAGATCTAATGTCAAACGCCAGCGTCCTAACAATAAGTCATGAGATACACTCTCTCCTAATCGACTTCCCCTTAAAATGAATACAGAAATTAATAATGTGATTGTATGTACAAAACAAATAAACAAATAATATTTTCTAACATACTTGTTCATTGGTTTAACGGTATCATTGTTTGAATATGAATTATGGCTGTCGTCTACATCAGGATTTGGTTTTACTTGGGCTGTACTTGACTATATTTGAATAAATAAAAAAATGTATAAGACATATTTTATACATATCTACTTTCTTAATTAAATTAAATTAAAAATAAAGAACACAAATTAAAAATGTATCTTTCAATTAATATCAAATGTGGATATTTCAAAATATCAAAAACAAGTAAGAACATCAAAATATAAATTAAATGAAAAATTAATTTTAAAGAATAAATATTATAAATTATAAATATTACTTACTTAAAATTACATTAAATACTATTATACTATTATTACTATAAATATAATTAACAGTGATGGACATACCTATTACTTAAATTTAAATGATTATGTTAAAAATTATTATTAAATTCAAATATGAAAAATATAAAATGTTATAAAGATAATATTAAAACTACAAGTTTTAGTATTTTGGTTAAATATCTGAATATAATACATGGAAATATAAAATACTTTTATAATAAATCACTATCAAAACCTTTAGTATGAATGAGAATCATACTAAAAATATGCTTTGTATATATTTTTAAAGCTCTTGTTATTAAAAATATATTTAAAAAGAACTTACAGAAGTGGATGGAGTTCCGCCAGAAGGAGCTCTCACAATTACACTTTTAAGCATAGGTGATGTAGTATCAGAGAAAGTACTTGTTGGTACGATTATTAAGTCTCGATCTCTTTTGGTCATTTCAGCTGTAATCAGTAATGATTATTACATTTTTAAATTATAATTTGATTTGTTTTGTTATTTTTTACGTTCAGAGGTTGGTAATTGGGCTTCTATTATATCATCAAGACCAAAGAAATTAATATCATTATATTTTTCAACCACATTTGAACGAATAGAAAGATCTTCTGGTTCAGTATCTTGCCCTAAAATTTGAATTATACATATCAATAATATTAAGAGAATCAAGAAAATGCACACTCAACTGTTGCAAACAATCATCTTGCTATAAGAAAAAAGTTTTAAAATATCTACTATAAACTAAAGTAAAAAATATTATTGTTTAAAATATTATGAAAGTAATAATTACAATAAATATATCTAAAAATGTTTTTAACAGTTATAGCTATATTATTTTATATTATGTAGTATGTAATATAGTTTAAAGTATAATAATTACATAAATATATGTGTATTATATAATTCAACTATAACATTTTAAATTAGTTATAACAAGATGAAAGCATGTCTAGATGTACTAGTTCTTAACACAGTGAGGTCCGCGGTAAAATGTTTTTGTCTGTTGCCAGAAAAGAACATATTAAATGCATATGATACATGGGTGAAAAATTACATAAAAATATTATATCTCATTAGTAGTCACACGAGGGTGTAATTATTTAACTCATTTAGATTTAAATACAATGAAATTTGTAGCTCCAACACTAGACAGAATATGAATGTCAGCGGACATCAACATGTTAATATTTTTAAATACATTTGTTTCAGTTATCTTCTCTACATGTAAACATGCATTCCATTAAGTTATATTATTTTAAAAATACTGTTATTTCTAATTATTAAATTGATTATATCATGTAACCTCAGAAACAACTATCATTGATAATTAAGTTAAAAGTTTAATTATTAACGTTTTTAGTATTCTTTAAATTTATTTTAAAATGATGCTTTAAAAATAAAAGAGTAACTAATATTCTTAATTGTATGAAAATTAATTAGCAATAAATAATAAAGTATTCTAAATTTGTACCACCGCATATCATACTACCTAATTGGATAATACTTAAATTATAGCAAAAAGACAGGACACAAAAATATTAATATATAAATATAACTATTTTTTAGTAAAAAAATTAATCAACTATGAAAGCTTTTGATTTATTATATTATGCAATATGTTGGTAACCCTTGTAACCATAAGCAGTATTTAAAGACAGCTAAATTCTAACAATACATTTACCAAAAATAACTGAATTCTGGGTTACATAATAAAATCAATCTCTACTCTATTCTACCAACTTTTTCTTTCATGTTCTTTGGGTAACTGTTCACTTCCATTATCGCTACGACTGGATAAACTAAGCCTTGATGGCAGACCTTCCAAT
Source organism: Nasonovia ribisnigri (assembly GCA_027563435.1). Classification (NCBI taxonomy): domain Eukaryota; kingdom Metazoa; phylum Arthropoda; class Insecta; order Hemiptera; family Aphididae; genus Nasonovia; species Nasonovia ribisnigri. The sequence continues at coordinate 28,216 of JANEHU010004263.1, read as the reverse complement.
GATCCATCTAAAGGTGCTACAAAATGGATCATGTATTTAAGCAATAAATATTTTTTCTTCACCAATATAACTTATGACTCATTATACATTATTAAATCAAAAATAATTAAATACCGGGAAGTTTTGGAGAGCCAAACATATCTTCTTTACGTGCATTTGGCTGTAGCAAATGTGGTTGATCCGCTAACGGCATGGCTTGAGTCATAGGTGTTTCAAAAGGATCTGGTGGGGGACATCCTAAGCATAAAGTAGAATCTGAACGCTGGAAAAATGCATGTCGTCGACCTTTAGCTCCAGATTCCATATCTAAAAATCTTGGACTAGATGTTTGGCTGTTTGTTGGTACTGTAGTATTAATTTCTTCATCATTTTCTTCATTATCATTTTCATCCTGACATATTAAAAAATAAAAATATTAATTGTTAAAACCTAATGCAAAGGAGCCAATAAAGTAATAAAAAGAGAAAAGACAAGACATATAAAAACAGTTTAAAACTTTACTTAAATTGCTTTAAAAATAAAAAAAAATAAAAAATTTAATTATAAGAAAGTTAAGCATAAATAATGAACAGAAAGGATTAATCAAATATTATGGAAGGTAGAGAAGAATTAATTAAGTCGATGAAGCTATATATTGATAAAACATATAATTATTAATTTTTGAAGTCTTTAAGGGTATTTTATATTTTAGGAAAAAACATAGTACCTATTATATATTATACAGACAAAAAAATAACAAGCTGTACACTTTACCTGTTGTTCTAGAATCCAGGGATCAGAAGGGTCTGATGGATCTGGTAACGTATTAGATGGACCATTAGCAGCAGCTGTATCAGCCCTCATATAATACACTAAAGCATCCAAAACATAAGCAACATGTTTTAAAGATGAAACATCCAATACTGGTAAAGAATCTCCATGTTCATTACTATGAGCACGCATTAGAGATAAACAGTATGATATAAATTCACGTCGAGGTTCAACTGCCTGATTATTATTACTAGTTGCGCCTAAAAAAACAAATATAAATAAATTATAATATAATGACAAACTTAAATTATTTTAACATTACCTATTCCGGACGATGTAGTTGGTATTGAATTTGTAGTATTAGTTGTAGTTGTTGAATGTAAAGGATGTCTTGGATGTTGAGGATCAGACGATTGAGTGAGTGAAGCACCAAACCTAAGTTGTGCTTCAGTTGAATCCATTATTGCCATTAACCAATCCCAAGTAGGTTTTAGTGATTTCTCAATTATTATCTAAATAAAATGTATGCTTGAATAATAATATAATAAGTGTATAATATTTTTCAAATATTACCTGTAAACTACAAGTATCTTGTGCTGATATACGCACTGGTATTATTGGTAATGATGATAATTCATTTGAGGTTGTAACTAATAAATCAGCTATTTGTCGTATGACTACTGCAAACGCTCTAGCCAAGCTAGAAGCAGTTGTTGCCATTGTGATTGAATCATTAAGACCAGCTGCTGCAGAAGCAACTGCAGCTGCAGCGGCTGCTGCTGCATTATTGTTTCCATTACCAGAATTATTGGTACTATTACTAACTGCAGCTACAGCAGACCGCCTCAATGACGTAGGATCTATGAATACTAATGAATTTCCAGAAGCAACTCTAAACCCTATTAAATAATTATGTCATTGTTAGATATTTTATGCAAAAAATGATAGTACATTATTTATTAATTATTTTAATATTATATAAGTATCTATGTAACTGAAAAAATAGTACATAATGAATAATTTGTGATATATGTCAATGTACAACAATTTTGATACTTAAAAACAGACAATATTGGTACTAATTATTCAAAGGTAGTACTTTTTTTCTTATCTAAGCATTCAATTATTATTTTTTTATTTAAATAAATAACTAAGTATGAAATTATAAGGATATGTTTATTCTTATACTCGCTAATTACCATTGATTATGAATACTATGGATCGTCCACTGGGGTACAAAATACGCTATGCTAACCTAACCTATGGCGGGTTGCATCAAATATATACACAGAGATAAATTTGTTTAATTGAAGTTAAAATAAAATCTATTGCATAAACCATGTTTTAAATGTTATCTGTTGTTAAAAATTTACTTTAACACCGGTTAAATTAGAGGGTGATTTATCGCCGTGTAAAATTTTATGTATGGTTAAATTTTGTTATCAATGTTTTGTGGTCATTATTTAATGATAAGATCCGATGATATGATTATGATGATAATATCAACTTTTATTGCAGATGCCATTTATTTGTTAACCAGTATTTTGGTAATAACCTAAATATAAAACAATGATTGTGCAACACTCTTAAATTTAACAAGTGTTAATATAATAAACGTTAATTTATCATTAGATTAAAATTTAACACGAGAAAAAATAATTCACCAATAGATAATGACTAGTTTGGTGCAACCGGGTATAAATCTTTTATTATAGCAATCCTGGCGTATCTTATAACCTGGCCGCCTAGTCAGTTCTGGATCGCACCAGGATTACTAGTAGATTTAGCGTATCATATTTTTAACCACAATGAGCAATCTATAGTATTCATAATCAATGATATTACTTAATTAATTAACAATATTTATATTTACCTGTTGCTGTTCGTGTGGCAGTATCGCGGTTTCTTATTGCCCATTGCATAGATTGTGGCGCTAAATTAGTTCTATGTCCTTGTCCAGAAGTTGTACTATAAACATTAAATATCAAATGAATTTATTGTTTATATTTTATATTATTATTCTATAAATTAAAACATACGCTCTTCTTTCTAATTGATCTTCAGACACGAGAAATTCTTCAGCATCCAATTCATCAGTTTCTCCGGCTTCTGATTCTTCTCCATCTTCTTGTTGAGTAGACTCTCCTGATTCATCATCAGTATCTGATCCAGCGGTAGCTCCTGTTTGAACGCTTCGTTGTCCGCCACCATCTTGATTACTTTGATCAGAATCAGAATCTGTTTCAACTAACATATCTTCTGTATCAGATTCAGGGTCAACTGGACCTTGCTGATTAGAATCAGAAATACCATTTGGCCCCAATCGAACATGACTTTCAAGCACACTTCCCATTACATCTTCTGGATCACTACCTTCACCATCATTATCTGAAAAAATGATTAAGTAACACTTATAGTAAGTTATAGCCAACAATTTAATTTGTTGCTTTTTAAATGCTAACACGACCATTTTCATACATATGTATATATTTTTAAAGAACTTTTTATGCCCCTATGCATATAGTCAAGTATGTGTCACATAAGACATGTTAAACTATGCATTATATGACACATAAATTGACTATGCATATGGAAATTAGAAACAAAAATTTATATATGAAAATTCAATCAAAATTCAATTAAAAATAAACAATAATGCATAAAACAACATTTTCATCTTTGAAAACTTAGACCAAAAGCAATTTAAATTCAAGATAATTCAAAAATTTAATTAATGTAAAAAATTACTGTCTGCCATTTCATCATCTAGTTCAATGTCAATTGGAGGTTGATCACTTTGAGATTGTCTATGAACATTAGCCCCTTCTATTTGATCGGACAAATTCATGTTATTTGGTGCCATTGGCTCAACAAAAAATATTTCTTCATAACTCTAAAATATATATAAGTATAATTATTTATTCATTCTAAATGTATTACATATTGATGATACATACCTGTATATCAGGATTAGAATTAGTAGACAAAGTAAACGGAGCAGTAGGTCTTGCGACACCAAGACGAACAGGTGCAATTAAGCTTTCAGCTGTTTCACATAATTCTTCAATTGATAGTTTCATCATTGATTGAAAAATACGTCTAGCACGAGCAAATGGAGAGGACAAATTTCCAAGCCTAATTAAAAAAACATAAAATTTAAAATAAAAAAGTTGAACACATTGTTCACTAAACACTCACATTCGTCGTTTATTATTTTGAGGCGCTAATTCAACACTATAAACAACAAATACACGTATAACAGATCTAATAAAACGACGTGCTATTGAGTTAACTTCAACTGAATTGTTTAGTGGATTATGAAGTTCTTTGAAAATTGTTGTAACAAGGGCATCAACCATCTAAATATATCAAAATATTTTTAGTTTATTATCTTTTAAAATATTATTATAAAATAACTTACTAAAAATGAGCTAGTAATTACTTCAGCATTACATTTAAAAAGTAAACAGTGCATAAACTTGTCCAAAAATGTAGTACCAGACTGGTTTTTTAAATATGGTTGGTCAGTTGGTAATTTGGATTCTGAATCATTCTTTACTCCAGACATTATCATAGCTTTTACAGCAGGCCAATCATTTAGTAATCTTTCTAATGCTTTACGACTAAATCGAGGAGGTTCTAAATCATGATCTGGCATATCCATTTCTACAATCATAAAAATATAAAAATATCTCTTTGATAGTACAATTTTTATTAAAATATTACCAATATCAGATGACGGTGTTTTTCGAGAAGCAGCTCGTTGTCTGGATGATCTACTGTATTGACGTTGTTCATTTGATTGTCGACCAACCGTTTGTACCAAAAATAATAATATACTTTCTCCTCTGAAAAATTAAAAAGCTTTAAATAGTTGTCATTTGAGTTTATCCTAAAATAATACCTTGAATTATAATGGGTCACTAAATCAGTTTCATTAATTAATCTGTTGAGTAGCTGTGATCTAGATACTTGATGACCTTGCACTAAAGCTTTACAGCGACATTTTTCCCAACAATCACAGTATGCAGTAGGAGATGTTCTTTTCAATTTACAGTCATGGCCACGGTGACAAACCCGAGCACACTCCGTACAGCAGCATAATGATCCAGTTAAACCACATGTACGACATTCAAATATATCCTAGTAAAAAATTGAACATAGAAATAATTTATTTTAATAATGTTCATGCACAAACATGTAATTTATAAGTTGTGTACAGGCAATTATTTAGTTCCTTGTGGTCATTGCTTGTGTATGTAGTAAATTATCATTAATGTTCGAATACTTCCCACCAATTACCCGCATCATACATATTACACACTCGCATGCACATGTCCTTAGACATTAGATCAAAATAACCAAAATCATTTTGTGGGTGTAATATAGCTGTACGCATGACAAAAAATTAAGTTGTTTCAAAGGTCTGTTTTAAAAAATATAAAGGTGTCTGAATACATAAACAAGACTAATTTGTATCGATCGAAGCATTTTTCCAATTTTAGCAAAATCTTAATGGTAATTAACATTTTCAATATATTAAAAAAATTTTTAAAATAATGTTCCTTTCGATTCAAAGTTAACTTCTTTATCAAATCAAAAATCTTTACATTTTTTAAATCAAACCACAAATTAAGTACCTTAATTTTTGTCAGTTTCTAAAATCATTCACTTGTTTTGATGAAAAATTGATAGGGTTTGTAGACTTCTTAATATTTATTTAGAGTATATTCAAAGGTATGATTAACAAGAAATGTACAAGATCATAAAGAATTAAGATATCAATACATTAATTACTCGATTTATTATTAATTCTAAACATATTCTTAAGAATATATACTTGCTACAACACAAAATATCTATTTATTCAATTATATTATATTAATATTTTCCAATTTGAATAAATTTTTTTTTAAAGAATGTGAAAATGTTTTTAAAATCAATAATTGATTCTCTTCATGTGGCACCTCTGGGAGCCTTCCTACTCTGTATATTAATGTCATTGTAAAATAGTCACCATATTTACTCATTATACCTTGTCAGTATGGATTGTAAATAAAAAATTTGTCAGTAAAAAAATGAATCAACCAACAAAAATCAATAATAATAGGATTAAATTAATGTTATTACAACAAACAAACAGACATAGTATGCAAAAGAGATTGAAAATTAGTTTCTGATTTTAACTGAACTTGTTATCATTGCTTTTAGTATAATGTCTAAATAGGTACTTGTTTAAGTATCAATGGTGATACTCACCATGGCCAGTTAAATGCACAGATATTTATTATATATATCTGTGGTTAAACGTCATTGAAAATCAAAGTATATAGAAGAAATAAATAAATGAAGAAAAATATTGTTGAATATGCAAACAAAATACAAAGAGACAACACTGGACAACACATATTTGCCACTTGCTAGAAACACGCAACTGCAGCATGGAGTATACAGTAGATACTCAAATCATTTGAGGCAATTAATAATAAATTAAGAAAATATACATTTCTCAAGGCAGATAACTTCTTGATTTTGACCACATAAAAAAAACATTTTTGGGGGTATCAACAGTGTAAGGCACACAAACCAATCATAGTTTAATATTCACAAAATAAAACAATGTGATAATCATGATACTTTAAAAATAGCTCATACAAAATATTATATTACCTGATTAATATGTTCAGCTCCAGTCCAAGTAAAACTGCAAGTATCATTGCAACAAATAACATGCAATGGACTGTAATCTGGATTTGAGCCAGTAGGATAAACCATGGAAGCTAAAACTTCTTTAGCTTTAAGAATTCTCTCACTATCACCATCACGATAAAATGATCTGTCAGTATACCAAGTATGTGTCTTGTAAATTGATACGGGTGGTGGGGGTGGTGGAAGAGGGAAAAATCCTATGGTAAGAAATGTATTTTAATTAATAAAGTACTAAAATAAATGTAGGAAAAATGTTCAGTATTAATATTAAATACAATAATAATAGTAAAACAAATATTTTTAAAAAGAAACTAACCTTTAGAAAAATCATTCGATTGTTGCGGTGGTATTGGTACTACTGGCGGTGGTGGAGGTGGTGGATGTGACTGAGGCAATCCAGATGAAGATAATGACCAATAGGGTGGTAATTCGAAGTTACCAACTGGGGAATTCTTGAACAAAGGTACTGGTTGAGGAGCTATTTCTGGAGGTCCTTTGTTAGTACTAGGAGTGGATCCTGTTCCAGCAACTGAAGATCTCCAAGCACTCATCACATTTTTAATTGCATGTTCTTGTTCTATAACTGAAGTGCCTTGCATTTCAAATATATTTGGTGGTAGTACTACTTTTGAAACCACACGATGAATAGTATCAAGTAAAATAATAGCAGCAGGATAAGCTCTAACAGTCACCGCCAACATAAATGGAGTTAATCCTTGGGCATCTCTAAAAAATTATAATTGGAAATTAGTTGTAAATATTTATAAAAGAAAAAACACACATGCCTAACTTGATTTTATAGAACTAATTAGTTAAAAAAATCTTTAAGTTACAAATACTTAATTAGCATTTAAACCGAAAAAAAAAAATACAAGTATTAATATTAGATTTTGAAGACTTGCAAAATTAACATACTTAGCAGTCAATAGATCCAGTAGATGGGGTGAAAATACATTTGATTCACACAGTAGTCGTAAAATAGCCAATGCATTATTTCTTCTTTCAGTATTTGGGTTAATAGGCGGCGTTGGTTGAATTGTCTCTTCTTCATTTTGTAAGACAGGATTTGACTGAGTAGTTGCATTAACTGGTTCTTGCCATGGCTCAGGAACAGTACCTGGCGGTGGAGCTTCATCATTCATTTCCATTGGTTCAGAGTCAGATGAATTGTTAGTGGTACCTAGTAAAAAGTTAAATCATAAGTTATTATTAGCTGAATACATGTATAAGATGATGTTAGCAGTATTATGCTGACATAGGACAACTTAATAGACTTTCCTATACATAATAACTTACTTGATCTAACAGCAGCTGAAGCTCGTCTCATCATTTCTCGCAAACTAAATGATGATCGTACCCCAAATGCTTTTTGAATTACATTCAAAGTATCAACGTTGGAATTTGGTTGATTGGATACATTATCCCCTTCTATAAGTATTATAAAATAAATGCACACGTATTAGATAATATATACTTATTATTAATTAATAATAATATATTTTCAGTACCTTCTAGTTCTTTATTGGAAATGGGAGCACAGACTGAAACACAAGCATGTAAAAGATTACGATTACCATCGCATCGCTCTGCCAAAATCTGTGATAAGAGGACTCCATTATCTATACAAATGGAAAAATAAAATTTAGTTGACATAAAATCAAAAAAAATATATAAATAATTAGTACCAAGTTCAAGTGATAACTGTTGTATCAATAATTTAACAGACTCAAGATTCGGCTTTAATATTCTGGACATAAGTATTTGTTGTTCTACATCCAATACTATGATGGCAGCAACTGCTTTTACGTGAGGAGAAGTAACTGTATATGAACCAATACCCATACAACGTACAGGTCCCAAATCTAACCACTGTGGCTCTCTCATTGAATCAGTACTATCCTTAGCCAGAGGGTATATAGTTCGATTACCATCACGTAAAATACATATATTGTCTTTGCTCTAAAATGAAAATATAAAAACATTACAATAATAATTTACTTTAAAGTAATTAATTAAGATGTCAAATTGAAAATTACTTCAGCGGTACAAATTATCTGCATATTATCAGGATTCAATCCTATTAAAGCACTAGCATCAACCGGAAAAGGACTATCTTGCTCTATTTTTCCACTAGTTACATTAAATTTAATATAACTGATTTTTGAACCATTTTTTACAATGGCATGTACACCTTCAAATAAAATATAATTTAATATAAATAAAATAATGTCAATAAATTAATATACCTTGGCCATCAATAGTTAAGGTCAAGATTTGATTTCCGTTATCAGTAGGTATATTAATTCTTCTAGGTGTTCTCTGAAAACAATCTGGCACTTTACTTGCAACGGCTACTTTACAAACCTAAGTATAAATAAACAAATATTAAAAATCAAAAATACAACTATCAATTTTTTTATATTCACCTGTAGGTCATCTTTTTTCATTAATCTAACTTCATTTTGGTCCAACATCTTTATGATATTTGTCACTACATCATCATTTGCAACTACATTTGGATCTTTATCTTTAGGAAATATTCCAGACATAATGTCTTTTGAAACACAAGGAAACTTAACTGCTGCATATGAACCATCCACATGAACAACACGGCCTGCAAAAATTATTTATATGATAACTATTGCTGGCAATAAATTTGTTATAGACATTACCAATAGGTAAACTCTTTTGGTCTTCAACAAATACAACATCTTTTAATGGCCAATCTTCTTCAATATTTTTATCATCTTCAAGACCTTTCATTGTCACTCTTTTGGTTCTCTCTGAAAAATCATTACAAACGTTTAACAACTTCAAATTTCTAACAAACCAATTGCAATCCTAAAACACTCCTCGGTATATTTTAATATATTGAGGTTTTAATTCACTTTTATTTTTTGTATAATCTCATTCTATCCTATTACGTAAATATATGGTTTTATTTTTGAACATAGCAGTGAATAGGTAAATTTACTTACTTGAACTTTGAACAGTGCTTCCTGTTTCACTACAAGTACTTGAAGCTGGAGAAGGTGGTGGTGGCATGTCAATTCTATCGGCAGTTTCTTTACTTTTTTCAATAGGTGAGCAAGATTTAGAGGAACTACTATTAATATTTTGAGACTGAAATATCTGAGGTGGTGTCAAAATTTGAAATCTACAAACATCAGCATATGTCCAGGCAGAATTTAATAATTGACCTATTTTAGGTTCACCGCCATATAAAGTTATACCTAAGAATAAATATTAAAATTATTAACTTGTTTATGTTTTTAAAATTTAAAATGTATACATACCAATAGCTCCTGGCTGATAAAGTGGACTATTTTTCATACAAACTTGACTTCCAACGATAATATCAGAATTTAAATTGTTTGTTTTTTGTTTTCTGGCTTTAGTGCGGTATTTATCCCATATTTTACGTCTTTGATTAAATGGTAACACTCCCCTATTTGATTAATATTATTTTAAATTAAATTAAATAATATGACCTACAAAATTATTAGTAAATTAATACATACCACCAATAAAGTGCTCCACTTTCCAAGCGCGCTAGAGTATACAGAGGACATGTGTGGATAGAAATGATATGATCAACAACAAATTCAGAATAAAGCTGAGCTGGGTGTTCAAGTTTAGAAGCAGTAGCAGCATGAGTAAGACTTTCATCCATCCATGTAGCTACTTTATTAGATTCGGTTACAACAGAAACTCGTATAATAGTACCCGAAAGAAGAACTACTTTTTCATTAGTTAAACCAAGAGCATTAGTCTTTGGATGATGTACATTATTCTGAAAAAACACGTTATATGAATAAAAATGTTAAATTAGTTATAAATTTTACCTACATCCAAAGTCTTATATGGATCAGCGTCCTCCCATTTCCATTGATAAAGTTGTCCTCCAGCAGACAGGGCAATTAATTCTGAGTGAATTGCGGCAATTTGGACAAATTTTACATTTGGTTCCGGCCAATATTCTGCATCATTTGACAACCACAAAGGATTGCCAGTATTACCATCCTTTTTTTTAGAGTCTGCGGAAAATTCATAAGGTCCAACGTTAGAGTCCTTCTTTTTAGAGTCTACAAAAAATACAATTCAAAGCATTATAAAAGATCATTATATTTTAATTTCCTTTTGTATAATTTACCTGTATCTTTATCCCATGCTGAATCACGTAGTGCTCCTTCAAGCCACTGTTGTTGCCTTTGACGATGTTGTTGCTGTCCATAACAATGACGATCTCTCCATCTAGTAAAACTGTCTCGATCACTTGGTCCTGAATTACGATCACTGGATGTATTGTCATTAGCACTATTGCTTACACGATCACGTTCGCCTAACCTTCTAGCACCACTCCTACGAAATGTCAACGTGGGTCTAAAATCCATGTATATACTTATAAAGCTAAATAAAATTCAATACAATTTATCACATTTACCTTCTAGATGAAGAATATGAAAACATATCTTCAGAGAAAATTGCATCAGCATCAATTATGACAGAATGGTCCGAATGAAATCCTCCACCATCTAATAAAGACATCAAGTCTTCAGGAACATAAGAGTCTCCACCAGGCCCATTGACTTCTTCAATTTCTCCATCGCCTTCTTCATCATCACGTGATAAAAGGTTGTTGACAGCCAGATTCACATCCAAATTTGTTCTTTGAAGTTCACGTATTATTAAATTTCGACTTTTACCTTGCAACACAACTTGTGCTTGAGCTACAAGTTCTTCTGGTACAAATTGAGCTGGCATAACTGGACGTCCACTTGATGAACCACTGCTCATTATCACACCACTACCAGATGACCTGAACAAATTACTATAATTACCTATCTACCAACATTTATATAAAAATATAATTTTTACCTAGAAGTTCCACGGAATGTTCCCGATCTCATTATACGAGCTCGTCGAGTTAAATGACGAGTGGCAGAACTTAAATTTCCACCACCCCCACCACCACCACCACTACTACTTCCACCGCTGGACTTGGAAGGCAACTTATTGGCATCTCCAGTAGATCTGGACAAATCCAATCTTTCAGCAAGTACTGTAAATGGAATTCGAGCCACTCGTCCATCTTCAAATAATAAGCCAATATGATATGGTCCCACTACAATTTGTTTGATTGGAGATTTGATGTTTGACAGCACAGGATAAGAAGATGTATTGCCTAAAATACTTCTGTTTAAACGTTCTGAAACTTCTTTAAATCTAAAAACAAATAAATAAAATGTTGATTAGATAAGAACAATATTTTAAAATTTATGGATAAAAATTAACATTTTAAATCATAAAATGTAGTAGGTAAAAAGTTATAATAGTATAACCTAACCAGCAATACTTGAGTCACAATCTATTAAAATATTAAATCTAATAAAACTGTGAATACCTATATATTTTTGATTGTTTTATTGGTTTGAAATGTGCTATCAAACATAGATAATACCTATTACTTATATTGAAATTTATATTTGTTAGCATTTTTATTTTTAACAGAACATTTTTTTTTAATGTAGCTGTAGCTACCTATTGTTTGTTAACTTACAAAAATGTAATTAAAAATATGACCAATATAGGAACTTACACAAAAAAAACCATTTTAGCACAAGGGTACTCAGAGAAAGAATTAGATACCTACCTTTAAGTAGAATTTTGTTTTAATAACAGTGAAGTATAGAATAAATACTATTAATAGCTCAGTCTATTATTGTAATACCAATATACAGTAGAACCATGATTATCTGTCTTTCTCAATTAACAGTCAGGATTTTTTTTTTTAATTAATCTACCTTTTCGATCAATAATAATAATGTGTACTTGAGTATATATTATGTGTATTGCATATTTTTAAATAATAATATGAATGTACCTATATGTAATAAATAAATTTATAATAAATTAAAAATAATAATAATTAGTAGATAATTAGATATGCTATAATTAATGTGTAGGTACCTACAAACCTATAGATATTATGTACGGTATACAGACAATTGGTCCCCAAACAAAAATGCTCTATGCAGACATTCGGTCCCCGTCATAATTTTTTATACGGACAATGGACACCCCGCACGGGAATAGTTAATATTAAATTAAACATTGAATATTTATTATCATTATTATTTGAATTATATTATATAAGAACGTTTTAGGCTAAAAGTATTATATTATTGAAAATATGTTTTAAAAACCATTTTATGCTAAAAAATTATTTGTATTTAAGTAAACTTTTTCATTATTTTTACTTTATTCAGTGTTACGGGAATAGTTAATATTATATTGAATATTTATTATTATTATTCTTTGAATTATATTATCTAAGAACGTTTTATGCTAAAAAAATATTTTGTATTTATTTTTTAATACAAGGACCAATTTTCCGTGTATAAAATAATGATGGAGGTCAATTGTCCGCATGCAGTAATTTTTCACAGGGACCAATTGCCCGGGACTGATTGTACTAGAATCATTATGTACATATGTTTAAAAAAATGTTCTCACTGAACCATATTTTTGATTAACCACAGAGGTTAGTTGAGATTCTGTACTTAGATAAAAAAAATTAAATATCCAACATAAAATTAAGTAAAATTATAGAATAAAAATAAGAAAAAGTAAAATATTCATCAGGTGACAGGTACAATTTATCAGCCATTTATTAACCAAAGATATTAAACATGTTATAATAGATAAATTACAGATGTAAACTATAGGTGCTTTCTCGGGTATAGATACTTTACATACATTTTTGTCATTAACTACCTGTAGTATAAAATATATAAATTAGAGAAAAGGCTATAAACGAATAATTGATTAACTGAGTCTGAACTATATTAGTGAGCTAGTTGCCTGCTTAACTGGGATATTTATTTTGCCAACTTTAACAACTAATTTAATAATGAAAGACCCATAATTTAGCAGAGTATAAAAAAAAAATAATGATAATAATGATAATGCTAAAATATAAATATTTGTTTAGTATGATGTAAATAATGTACCTAATTATTATTAATCATAAATTATTTGTAAACTAAATGAAATATTGAAGGAAGGAAGGAAAAGTAATATTACCTATGGTTTTAGTAAAATGTAATAACCTATTACCTATTACCTAGGTTGGTACCTAGGTGGTCCCTGATGCTCAAAACATTTTGAAAATAAAAAATTATTACAAAGGAAAAATATAAAATCCTCGATAAAATCATAAAAGTTAAATAAAAGAACATCACTATTAGTCATATTTATCCCATATTTATTACTTTCAGTATAGGTACACTGTCAAGTCTATAATTTATCAGTGTAACGAGAAGGTAATTAATAGTGGAAATATTTATTTTTTTTAAATATAAACTAAAAATTAGAATTGTTGATAAAAATGTAAATATATTGCATGTTTATTATTATATATTAGTACATCTCACCAACCTATAAACCTACTAATGTTATTGTTGATCCAAAAAATTATTATTTTTAATAAGATTATAGGTACCGAACAACTTATTGTTATTCAATTAATATTAGAGTTAAATAATGATATAATCTTGTAATATATTTGCCATTTTGTCAACAAGATAAATACCAGCACCAGCAAGTCTAACGGACAAAGAAAATATATGCCTTAAACTATTATTAATATTAATTATGACAACATAAACAAAATTAAAATTATTAACATCTAAAATTATACAATTAGGTACAGCTTTTAAAATTAAATGTGTACAATAGAATTTAATCCATTGTGCAGAAACGATGATATGAAGAAATACATTACGTAAATGAGGGATAGTCACCCCTAATTTTAGGCAATACCACCAAAGGGCACTGTGATATATGCATACAGAGTATATACCACATTTGAGCACATTTATAGCTAACAAAAATATTTAATATTTATTGTTATTGATATTATGATCCTACCTACAGGTTTTTTACATGTACTCACATTATATCAGATATTAACCACACCTAACATACCATCTCATATCAATGGCCAAATAAAGTTTAATAAGTGATTAGGTATATATGCCCATTTAAAAGCTAAATATCTATAAAATTGATGTGGTAACACGAAGATAAAAAAAATAATATGCCAAAGGATTAGGTGGGAAAGTGTCAAAATAACGATGCACACCAAGGGACGCAAACCTTGGTTGTATAACTCAGAATCGTTCAAACGACGTCGACGAGGAATCGAACAATTTAAATTGACAATAGAGATTAGACATATACTGGAACCTTATTATAATGAGGTACCTACCTACATGATATAATATCATGACAATTGGATAGTATACAATACGGGAGTCGAAATAAAAATAAAAATCTGTTTTTCGAATAATCGACAGCAGAACATTGGCTGGTGGACCACCATCAGCATCACCACACCCAACTGAAAAACCTAAGCGCGTCGTCCGACGGCTGCAGAACGCCAACAATGAAAAATATTAATAACGACGTTTGCGACCGACGGATGCACGGTCGGGGGTAGGCGGAGCACGTCCGGTCGGCGTGCAACAAGACGACGAAGACGACGACGACAACGTGCAGACAAACGAAAACGATGGTAAAGAGTGTTTGCCTACCTGTCGTTGAGCTGATCATCCGTTCCAGGGGCTGGATGCACGATGAATTGTAACGACGACATTGGACGTGTACCGGGGCAGAGAATGTCTGCCGGCGCACATCAACGCGAACCGTCCGACAACCGTTTGGCCGTTTTGCAGTGGAATTCGGGGCGGCGAACACGAGTATCGTCGAGACGGCGCACGCAGGGACGAAAGGGTCGGAGTGAACGACTCTAATGAAAAAAAACTGCACGCACTAAGCACATACACACACACGTCACACACACACAAGTCGTGCACACAAACGGTTCAACGAGAGAGATATGCTATCGCCATTTTTGACGATGATGATGATGAGGAATGAGGATGGTGACGATGACGAGGGGGTATCGGACCGAATGGTTTGCTACTCGGCTATGGTGTTGTACTACAATGGTCGTGCGGCGGTGCCGTAGTGGTAGGGAGACCGGGGACACACCAGACGACAACGACCATGCCGACGGCAGCTGGTCACCGATGGTTACCACTTACCAGTATTACAACACTACTAGCGGTCGCGGTTATTCATGTTTGGCACTACGATTTCTTGATCAAACGAAACGAGGCATGGAAAAGAGTAAAAACTTACTAGTCTACACATCTGACGCTCCACTGCTCCACTGGAGTACAGCACAGTGAATATTATGATCACTGATCGCGTTCAGATTGAACAAGACAAAATAGTAAATACATTTTGTCACGAGATTGAAAAATGAAAACATATCGTCTGTCCTGGGGAGTCGCAGACGGCGATAAGGCAAAAGCGCCTTATTCAGTCATAATTATCACTGAACTATAAGCACGTCGTGACTGTAAAAGTATAATTTAATTAAACCAGTTCAGTGGAAAGTATACATAACTTTTGGGGGGGCTTATTTTCTCGCAGTACTAAATACAACACAGACAAAATATTTCAAAATTAATACTGTTTGATGATTTATTAGCGCTAAACTAAGGAGTGCTGAAACAATTTATTTTTCACGGATTATTAAGGAGTCCTCTCACTCGAATACGACACCCCACTATTATTTTTATTTTTTACTTATAAACACCATACCGCTTTTAACAATATAGTATTAAAATTTAAAATCTGTAAGTATGAAGTTTATAAGTAAAATTAAAAATAATAAAAATAAAACAATAAAGTACTGATGAATGTATACAGTAACATAATATTATGTATACATATGTTTATAGCTATATATTCTATTTATATATATAATAAAAACCGTGATTATCTTATAAATTAAAAGACAACGTTTATAATATTTAGTACAAAAATAAGTTTTCAATTTGTAAACAACGATAACGTAAATTTGTTAGATAATGAATTATATAAAATGTTCAGAAGCAAGCATTTACTTATAAAATATATAAAAACAAATGTTTAGATAAAAATTAAAATATATCGAATAGTTGGATCTTTTCATGATTTTCTTTTTCTTTTTAAAACACCTAAATAATATATTAATAATGTTTTTTGTTTGTGTATAATGTATAAATTAGGATTTGATTAATTTGAATCAGTAGTGTAATTAAGGGGGAGTATTTGGGTGTCATATCACCCCATGACTTTTTAAAACTGGCAATCCATATTTAGTACTAAGTCTTATTTAACTATAAATATTAGGTATTAGGTACTATACCAGCTACTATAGTATATTTTATAGAAATAATACATAAAAACCCGAATCCCCTATGCTAGCTGTACGCATAACTATTAACTAAGATAACATTACCTACTTCGAATTATAGTAATAAACACTAATCGGTAATCACTATTGCAGTATTGAACAAATATTGAAATATGAAATACAGCATAACAGTACAGTTAGCTTCGGAAACGATTTATGTAAATTTTTTTCGGAAACCCATGTATTTCATCGAGTTAAGAACAATAATATAATCAGAATTTGTCAGTCAGACTTGATTTCAAAGTCTTAACCTTTTTAAGTTGTTTTACGTATTTTAAATTGAAAGTGGTAGGTAGTAGGTACGAATATTATTCTACGAATTTGTATCATTCTATTAAACGTATGTAATTATGTATGATGCATTATTAGAGAGGTTTGAAACTGAATATATAACTATAAATGGCTTGTCCGATTTTCACATGGTTGTGGTGACAACTGTATAAACAACACATTTGGTGTAGTGGATCGTGAATGGCCGAGCCGCCAAGGGCCAAGGGAAAAGTGAGAAAGTGAGACAATTCTAGTCGGACAGCAAGTAATGTTCACCCAGTTCCCAACACTCAGTATTCTTGATGTTAACGCTGTAGGGAAAGCATAATATGAATGATGTATAATATGCCCCTGATTTTGAAACAGCACCTACTTATAGATAAAAATAGACGCCGTAATAAATTAGCAGGAGGAAAGGAGGAAGTATGGACTGTGGTTAGAAAGATTAAAAAGAAAAAAGCGGAGAGATGACTATCTGACTCATATTATACCATAAGATATTCAATGCTTCACCCCCTCGCCACTAAAGTTAAGACCCGTATACGCCACTCAAGCACGTACACTAACAATAAATTCAGGGGGGTTAATATATGATTGATATAAATAAACTACACAACTATTATTTTTATTTTTGAAGGGGGTAAACCCCTACCCCCTTGTATTCGTGCTTGACCCCACTGCACTAATGAGATGTGTTAAAATTAATTTTATATAGACATTTGGAGAAACTGAGCTAGATAGTGAACAGTAGGTACTACCGCGATTATGCGACAGCAGCCAACTGTAGTCACAATTAGGGTTAGACTAGAGTTTTTAATGATATTTTAGTTTAAAATATTAATTATCAGGGTTTATGCTGCTGATACAATTTTAGCCCCCCAAGAAAAATATCGGAAAAATATCTGAAATTGCGCCTATGTGGCTATCGTGATGGACGATTGTAAACTGGGCCTGCAATTACTTTTTTTATTGAAAACTGCCCGAACATTTCCAATAATGTAAAAGATTGATTGTAAACTCGGGCCGATAAATTTTCACCGAAAAAATATTATAAGCACTATATAATATTTAATCTGAAAATTATAAACAACGTATATTATTATTAGCCATTAAGTATGGATGTAGTATATTATTATATACATTTATATAATTGAATACTAATATAATGAATTTCCATACTTTTCAATAAAATGAAAATAAACCGTAATCATTTTTAAAGGGTAATGAGAATCGCCTCCTCGTGGTGTCTTCTGGGTAATTCTAAATAGATCTCAAAAATATTATAAGATAATTATTAATATTAAAACGAGAAGATCTGGGCAATTATATTTATTCGGTCCGAGTTTACGTGTCAATCATTTTTATCTGTAAAAAACCCGGGCTAGGTTTAAAATCGAAAATTATGATTTGTGGACTGTTGTAATATAAAAACTGTTCACGTCGGTGTGTTGGGTAACGTAAGACATAATACAAATTAGAAATTACTGTAACGTAGTTACCTACTTTTGCAGTGACGTTGTAGTAATTTCATTATATTTTATTTTATTTGACGCAAATCACTGCAATTGTAACGAAATTACTTTTCAAAAGTAATTTCTTTGGAGTAAGGTGTTATTTTCCACGTAATTTATAAAAGTTATGACTGTAGAGTGTATGACAAAATCTAGGAGGCTAGGATAGTTGAGAAAAATTATAAATCAATTAAATTTATTTACAATTCAGAAAGTTTTAGATAATATTTGACAATATTAAAGATCCCAGGAATTAATACTTATACATTTTTTTGTTCATGTGTAAGTGTATAACATTAAACTATTAAAGTTAAATCATAAACAATAATTCCCTTACATCATCAATATTCAATAATCATTAATCAATGTATAATATATATTATATATTATAGCTATAGGTACTCCTGCTATACAATTTATAAATGTAATAATATCAAATATGTAGTCTAACTCGTCTAAGTATAAGACGTATAACATTATAGTATTATACATTTATACCATTACTTATTAGGTTATTAGTTATTACTACTTATTAGTGTTATTAGTCGAACTTTTTTCCCTGAGTGCTAAAACGTATTTGATTTAACTAATATTTTATGAACTGGTGCAGATTCTGTATTCAAATTAATTACACTGACAAGTAACAAAATTCGTGCTTAATTCTCATACGATTATGAACTATATTCTCCATTACAGAGTCAAAATGCTAAATTTTGTTATCGTATTCCATAAAGTAAAGACTAAAAACCATTGCTAAATATATATATATTATACAAAAATATATAAAAATGGTGCAGAACTATCGTAATAATTGTGGAATGGTAGAATTACTTGGTGTTTATTAAAATGCATGTACAACACTGCATTTCCTGTCAAGTGTCAACAACTATATTATCACAGAACAATATATATTATACTATCACATCGTGCAAACTATATTGTTATCCTTATCACTTATCTCTCGCCGTTAACGAATAATAATGGTGAAATTATTGGTATAACTACTATAGTACTATAACTTAAAATTTAAAAACCTCTAAAAAACTAAAACTAAAACTAATAAATATTAAAATATCATGTCCCAATCAATCGTCAAGCAGAAATTTGACACGATTGAATTTCTCAAAAGCTATGAGCAACACCCTTGTTTGTGGAATAAGGCCCTACCGGATTTTCGGAATCGACAAATAAGACATATGGCTGAAGAAAAGTTGTTACCGATTGCAAGACTTTCAAATATAAAAGAACTACGTTCTAAAATCAGAAGTATTAGAGGAACATACAACCAAGAAGTAAATAAAATACACAATTCAATTAAAAATGGATCTGGAAAAAAAAATATATATAAACCAAAATTAAATTGGTTCTCACATGCAGATAGTTTCTTAAGAAAAAACATTGAACAACATGTAGAGACTGAATCAAATTTTGTAAGTTAATAGTTTATTTATTTTTTATAGTAAACATAAATATACTGATTAAGTATATAATAATAGGTAATACAATTTTTATTATTTAAGAAAGAGTTAAAAATTATGTTTTAATAGCTTTTAAATAAGTACTTAATTATTTACTTATATTATTATTTTAAGTTATAAATAACTTGAATTTGCATTAAGTGATGAAATTAATGTAGTTTAATACATTCAATCTTGTATTACTATTTTACTGCCCCTTCTCCCAGGGCTGGATTGGTATATATCAGCCCACTGAGATTTTCACTTATAAGCGGCCCATTTACATCTTCACTGGTCCAAAATTACGTCTAAAATTGTTACGAGATTATAGGGGGCTAATCGTATTTTAAGCATGTATTTATTTTCACACACACTCGCACTACCAGCCCTAACTTTAAGCGACCCATCGAGATTTTCTTGGTAGCTCACCTAACCAATCTGGCCCTGCCTTCTCCTATAATGTAATCTATCAATTTCTCATGTTTATGATAAGCTTCTTGAATACTATCTACAAATTTGCTAGTCTAAACCGGTGTGAAAAATAATGCACCGGGGTGTTTGGACCATATTGTTTACATGGTTCATTAACCCGGTACAGGATAATGTGGGATCATTTTAAACCGGTCTAGTTTAGTGAATTTCTAATATTTCTTTCTTGAATTTCATGTAAAGACACTAAACATATAAGATCAGTTTGCCATGTCCTAGGAATAATACCTCCACTTTTATAATCATCTATATCTACCAATATTGCACTATCATAATTTTTTCTTATCCAATTATGCAAGGCATGGGAAGCTTTGATTAATTGTACTGTTATCTGTGGAGAAAGAAGTATAGGTTTTCTAAATACTCGATGATGGCTAACCAGTATAGTATACTGAATGTGTTTTCCACTATACATCTAGCACAGCAATGTCTATAGTAAATTGTAAACTTTTTCTCTATCGATTTGTTGAAACCTTCTTGAATATAGTTTTATTAAATAATTTTTAAGGGGAATACATTATCACCTATCGGCTATCACCTACCATACTTCCTACTGGAATATTTAAAAAGTTAGTTTAAATATTGCTTTCATTCAATTTGACTTAGCAAATATTCTACCATCTGATTGACTTGCATGTAGCTTCCTATGTCAATACACTTAAAATTATAGTTCCCATAAGCTAAGGCTAAAAGTACAATGCTGAAAGTTCCCTTGTAAGTTGTAACTGTATATTGTAATAATGTAATTTGTGAACCCGTGTTTATATGGAATTGAATTATAACATGTGATTCATTAATTGCTCTGATGCATGTTGGAAAATTCCATATAAGTTTGAAATCTCTTATTTTATTTTGCCATTCACTTGCAGTCTGCGGTATCTTAAAAAAAAAAATACAAATTTTTTTATGTTCATAAACTCTTCAAACCTTTAAAAGATTTTAATCATGCACATTCAAAAAAATTTATTTTTGTGTTTACCCAGGTATTAAATGAAAAAACCAATACAGACGGTACATCACAAAGTTTCAATAATAAAGAACACAAAGTTACTGAATATATTCAAAAACAGGATTTATCGTTACAAATACAGCCAAAAAAAAGACCTTTGCAAAAACAAAACACTATTAAGTCAAATGCCACTAAACTTCTAAAAGTCAACAATTCTTTAGATGAATCAGTGGAAGTATTAAGAGAAGTAAGTTCATCGTCGTCACGTTTTTCAAACAACGAATTTACCGTATTCGGTCAACTTGTTGCTAGCCAACTGGCTCAAGTACCTTTAGAAGATGCGATTCTTCTTCAGCAAGAAATTCTAATTAAAATAAATGAATCGCGGCTTAAGCATATTCGTGACTCTATGAACAACTCTTCACTTTGATCCTCTTCAATTTCCATATGTTTGTCACAAAATAGTTCAGGAAATAGGTATGAAACCTCACTTCTTGTACCTATATAAATATGAAAACAAACAACTATTAATTTAATATTTTATCTAATTAACTATTTTTGAAATTATAAAACAACGTAAATATTTATATATATTTATTTAAAAAATGTTTTTGGTATTTTTTGAAGTTAAATATTACTTAAATTGTTGTTTCATTCTAAGAATATCTTTTACTTTTCATTATTATAAAATACCATGTGTGATTATAATAATTATTAAAACTGTGCTGTATTATTTCTTATTAAATTTTACATTTAACCAAAAAAACAATTGTTTATATTCTTGCCTTGATATATTCCTGCAATGCTTCATAATATTATATAGCTTCAAAATGTCAGGTAAGAACTTACTAATACTACATTTTGGTACTGTGACTGTTGTCTGTCATAAATACTAGTGGAAGTATTGTGATAAAAAATTCCCACCTGTTCCTGGTTTTTTTTTTAACGGAAAAAAAAATAGAAAAGATATGGATATGGGTGCTAGTTGAGAAATAAGTGGATTGGGATGACGATATAATCGGTTATTGAAGCGTTTGTAATGTAGTTTGGCTAATTCCGTGACTGTAGACATTTTTAGATCGGAGTGGAGGGATTTATGTGATACACAGATTGGAGCTTTTAAAATGGTACCAAGGATTTTAGACGACTCTTTGGATACGATTGGTATTTGAAATGTTTGCTGCGCCCCAGAGTTGGATAGCCCCAAAACATGATACAGTATAATATTATTATTACCAATATTACATACTTAAAAAAATTGGAACATACTATACACCCTAAGCAAATTGTTCGATTTATTTTATTACGAGTCTATTCTCAGTATTATGAGAACAATATAAGTCAGAATTTTTAATTTTTGGTTTAGGATGAATAAATAAATAAGTGTCATGTCAAAATCACGATAAATTGAAAATAAGTTTGTAGTTTAATGTCATAAAAATTGACGGGAGGTCATTTCAAGTAGACTGCACAGTGCACACATGCGATCCCACCCAGGTCACAAAGTCCACATAGTCACCGTAGAGACAATACGTCATGTCTATATACCAAGCCTTGCACCGGCTTTCCCAACCGTGAGTCACTCTCCAGGACCTCCACAAAAGAGTTATAACAACTGGTCGTATATACATTACGTTTGACTGAAACTGACACGTGGCAGATCGGACGAACATTGGTTTAACGATTATAGGACGCATACACCGTACGCTAGATCGCTAGATGTCGCTATAAACTTCCCCCGTAATAGTAATAACTAATAAGTAATAAGTATATTGCATGTAGACATGTAATAATATAAAATTATATTAACATTAGCAATTAAAAAGCAGATCTCTGATCTGACTATCTTAAATTATTGATCATTTTAAAATAATTCATCAATAATTATCACTATTAATTATTGTGGATATTCATTTTTCATGTACTTACCTATACGTATTACTATAAGCATTAAAAAAAATGTATGCCACGATACCAAAGCTTATAATAATAATAATAATTGTATTTAAATTAAAATCTAAATAATTTATGTGATTATATTACCTAGTGAGGCACGATACCGAGGGTTATAATAATAATAATAATAATAATAATAATAATAATAGTAACAAAATAATAACAATTATTAAATATAAATAATTTATAAGAATTATTTTATAAATTATATAGATAATAGAAATAAAATTAATATTGTATATTAATTGAAAAAAGTATTATTTTATAAAAAATGTCTTATACTACCTATATATTACATCTATAAAAAAAATGTATGCCACTGCTTATAAATATAATTATATATAAAATTAAATGTAAATAATATATGTGATAAACTATATAAGATAATTATTAAAAAAGGGCGGGTAAGTGTATGTCGCTCTGCTGTACAGTAGGTTACAAGTGAGTCACTGTAATGGATTGTGTTAGATTTTAATAATTTAATCCAATGATATAATATCATTGAATAAGAAAAACGATTCTGAGGGAAGACGGTCAGTCAGTCTATAATATCTTACTAAGTCTAAATGTATTTGATGATATTATTGTGAATAAACTAATTCATTTTAGTATTATAGGCATTAGTATTTACTATAATTGGTTAAATTCATTTTTCTCAAAAAAATTATATTTTAAAATGCCATTGCGTGTATATAAAATATAACAATATATTCTAAAAGTTTCATATACCAACAAATAATATTTTTAAATTATATCAAAATAACTAAAATCATTATTCTTGGTTTAAATATGAAATTTTGTCAAAATTCGAACTTTAAATGCTTATAAAAAAAAATCGTGCATATGTATTTTTAAAATTTTTCAACTGATATTGTAACAATATATAAAAAGCTTGTATTAAATTTTCAGACTTTTTGGCCCACCAAATAAAATTTTATTGACAATTATAAAAAAAAAAACTAAAAAAATTGAAAACTAAAAATGTCTGTAAACAGCTCAAAACAAATCAAAATATTTTCAAAATTGAATGGTGTATAGAAAATGAGAATATAAACATTTAGTGAAATTTTCATGCATCTACAATTATTCGTTTTTGAATTACAACCAAATAAGAAAAACGCTACATGAGAAATCGAGTGAATATCCTATGTTGTAAAATTATGAACTTAAAACACTCATAAAAATTTAATTTTAATTGCTTTAGATATTTTATTTTTGATAAAAGTAGAAAAACTTACGTTAAATCTTGTGTTAAAATTTAAAACCTTAGATTTAAAAAGAAAAAATTTTTACGTAATTTGTCAAAATTTCAACTTTAAATGCTTAAAAAAAAAAATTGTGACTACAGATTTTTAATATTTTTCATGTGCCTTTGAAACAATATATTAGGAGCATTCTATTAAATTTTCAAGAATTTTTAACGAATAAATAAAATGTTATTGATTTTAAAAAAAACCAAAAAGATTGGAAATTTAAAATGTCTGTAAACAGCTCAAAATAAGTCAAAATATTTTGAAAACGGTATGGTATATAGAAACTGCTTATATAAACATTCAGTAAAAATTTCATGTATTTACCGTCATTTTTTTTAGACTTACACCAAAAACCAAAATCGATTTTATCGAATATCAATGTTGCGTAAAAATTCCCGTTTTTTCCTTAATTTTCCATTTGTTTTTCACGGTACTTTTGAAACTACTGGAAAATGTTTACTTTTGACCCCCCAAAGTACCAACTAGATTCACTTTCCTATCAGAAAAGGTACTATTGAAGAAAATCTAAGCACTTTTACTGTCCCAAAACGTGATGACAGACACAAAAAATAAAAAAAAAATAAAAAAATAAAAAAAAAACACACATCATTGTAAAACCAATACATTCATCGCTCCGCTCAGAATCTAAAAATCTATATCAGTAAATCTTTAATTTATAAATTGAGAAAAAATTTTTGGAGGGGATCGTTTGAGCCCGCAGGCAAATACTTTTAAAGAAGTAAGGAAATTAAATTTAGAAAAAAATTAGTATGGCACCTGGATGTTTATGTTTAAAAAATCTATATAAGTAAATATATTTATATTTAAATTTAGAAAAAAAATTATGATGGGGATCGTTTAAGCCCGCAGGCAAATACTTTCTAAGGAGTGAGAAAAAAAAAATTAATACGGCACCTGGATGTTTATGTTTAAAAAATCTATATAAGTGAATCATTAATATTAAAAATTAGAAAAAAAATTTTTGAAGGGGAACGTTTGAGCCCGCAGGCAAATACTTTTTCAGGAGTAAGAAAATTTAATTTAGGAAAAAGTTATATGCACTATTATGTTTATGTTTAAAAATTCTATACCTAAGTAAATATATTTATATTTAAATTTAGAAAAAAAATGTTTGAAGGGGATCGTTTGAGTCCGCAGGCAAATACTTTTTAAGGAGTGAGGAAAAAAATTAATATTGCAATACTGGTAGTTCATTTTTAAAAAATCCATATCAGTAAATCTTTAATATTTAAATTTGGAAAAAAAATTATGAAGGGGAACGTTGGAGCCCGCAGGCAGATACTTTTTAGGAGTTAGAAAATTAGGATGGTACAATGATGTTTATGTTAAATAAATTTATATAAGTGAATCATTAATATTTAAAATTAGGAAAAAATTTTTGAAGGGGAACGTTTGAGCCCACAGGCAAATACTTTTAAGGAGTAAGAAAATTAAATTTAGAAAAAAATTAATACGGCACCTGGATGTTTATGTTTAAAAAATCTATATAAGTGAATCATTAATATTAAAAATTAGAAAAAAAATTTTTGAAAGGGAACGTTTGAGCCCGCAGGCAAATACTTTTTCAGGAGTAAGAAAATTTAATTTAGGAAAAAGTTATATGCACTATTAGGTTTATGATCTTTCAAATTAGGTTTAGAAATATCTACAAGAATTAAATTGATAAAAAAAATATGGAAGAGGAAAGTGGGAGCCCGCAGGCAAATACTTTTAAAGGAGTGAGAAAAAAAAATTAATATGGCAACTGGTTTTAAATTTTAAAAAAAAATCATTAAGATTATATAATCTGATAAAAAAATTTTGAAGGGGAACGTTTGAGCCCGCAGGCAACTACTTTTAAAGAGTAAGAATATTAAATTTAGAAAAAAATTAATATGGCACCAAGATGTTTATGTTCAAACGAAATGTATATAAGTAAATCATTAATATTTAAACTTGGAAAAAAAATCATGAAGGGGAACATTATAGCCCGCAGGCAGATACTTTTTAGGAGTTAGAAAATTAGGATGGCACAATGATGTTTATGTTAAAAAAATTTATATAAGTGAATCATTAATATTTAAAATTAGAAAAAAAATTTTTGAAGGGGAACGTTTGAGCCTGCAGGCAAATACTGTTTCAGGAGTAAGAAAATTTAATTTAGAAAAAAGTTATATGCACTAGGTTTATGATCTTTCAAATTAGGTTTAGAAATATCTACAAGAATTAAATTGATAAAAAAAAATATGGAAGAGGAAAGTGGGAGCCCGCAGGCAAATACTTTTAAAGGAGTGAGAAAAAAAAATTAATATGGCAACTGGTTGTAAAATTTTTAAAAAAAATCATTAAGATTATATAATCTGATAAAAAAATTTTGAAGGGGAACGTTTGAGCCCGCAGGCAACTACTTTTAAAGAGTAAGAAAATTAAATTTAGAAAAAAATTAATATGGCACCAAGATGTTTATGTTCAAACGAAATGTATATAAGTAAATCATTAATATTTAAATTTGGAAAAAAAATCATGAAGGGGAACTTTAGAGCCCGCAGGCAGATACTTTTTAGGAGTTAGAAAATTAGGATGGCACAATGATGTTTATGTTAAAAAAATTTATATAAGTGAATCATTAATATTTAAAATTAGAAAAAAAATTTTTGAAGGGGAACGTTTGAGCCCGCAGGCAAATACTTTTTAAGGAGTAGGAAAATTAAATTTAGAAAAAATTTAATATGGCAACAAGATGTTTATGTTCAAACGAAATGTTTAAAAAAAAAAAAAATTGTTTAAACAATCTATGTTAGTAAATCATTAATATTTTAATTGATAAACAATTTTTTTGAAGGGGAACGTTTGCGCCCGCAGGCAAATACTGTTTCAGGAGTAAGAAAATTTAATTTAGAAAAAAGTTATATGCACTGGGTTTATGATCTTTCAAATTAGGTTTAGAAATATCTACAAGAATTAAATTGTTAAAAAAAAATATGGAAGAGGAAAGTGGGAGCCCGCAGGCAAATACTTTTTAAGGAGTAAGAAAATTAAATATAGAAAAAAATTAAAATGTCAAAAACATCCCAAATACCGTCGATCCTAATTAATTTTTATACTTATATTTTGTTATAATATATTAAAATTAATTTTTATAATATTTCGTGTTAAAGAAATAATTAATTAGGATTGGCGGTATTTAAAGTTTTTAATTATACTGGTACAACACTACTCGGTCGCCCTTTACACCTTGGTTAAAAATTATGATGATTAGTTAGGTTCTAATATTTTACCCTACCCATGCCTATCCTAACCCAGCCTCACGAATAATATTTAAATATTTTCTTTCATTGTTATGTGTTCAATATAGAATACCTTAATAGTTAGTAGGATAAGAACATTGCAAAGCTCACGACCAGTGATGACAGCCGTCTATCATCGCCATAGCTTTAACTAACCATAGGTTTACCTAACTAACCTCCTTATGACTTATTAGGACACTTTGAATAAAAAGATCCTGAGTTGGTTGCCGAACTTAAGTGTTTTTTATCAAGTTGAGCCGTTGATTATTGACT
>JANEHU010004262.1:0-17508 GCA_027563435.1 Nasonovia ribisnigri | reverse complement strand
CAGCTCGCCGACCTCGCCGCGAGCCTCGGCATGAACGTCGAAAACTCGGGCGACACGCCCACTTACAGGAGGATCAACGCCGAGTCGATCATAGACATAACGTTCTCCCGCCTTGCGGCTCCCGCCGTCATACCGAACTGGAGCGTTCTGGTCGACTCAGAGTCCGCCAGCGATCACAGATACGTACACTTCTCCATACACCCGTCGCCGGACCCCGACGACGACGACACACACCGCAACCGCCCCGCCGGCTGGTCGCACCGCAAGCTCGACCCCGCCGCGCTCGCGACGCACCTGGCAAACGCAGCCCAACCTGCCGTCAGCGACCACACCACCGCTGCACAGGCAGCCGACCAACTCACCGACTACCTAGTAGCGGCTTGCGACTCGTGCATGCCTCCGAGGGCCACCCCGAGAGTGGGCAGAGGATCTGTCCACTGGTGGTCCAACGACTTGACAGCGCTCCGCTGCTCCACGATCAGGGCGAGAAGGGCCGCACAACGGTCCGCCCGCAGGCGCGACTCGGCCGAAACGACGGACGCCTACCGCACCGCCTACTCCGTAACGCGGAAGTCCCTACGCGACGCCGTCCGTGCGGCTCAGGCCAACAGCTGGTCCGAACTATGTCGCGCCGTCGACGACGACCCCTGGGGCCTCCCCTACAGGGTTGTCACAAAGAAGCTCTCCCGCAAGCGGCCGGGCGTCGAGGCGCGCGGCAGGGAGGAAGCCATCGCGGACCATCTATTCCCGGATCTACCGGCCACAGACTGGGCCACCGAGCCCCGCCTCAACGACGACGGCCAAACCCCCCCGTTCACCGCGCTAGAGCTGCGCGAGGCGTGTCGCCGGCTCCCGGCGGGCAAAGCCTCCGGACCCGACGGCATACCGAACGAGGTACTGCTCCGCGTGTCGAGAATCGTGCCTCGGGTATTCCTCGACGCCTTTAACCGCTGCCTCGCTGAGAACGAATTCCCCGTCCGATGGAAGGCTTCAAGACTAGTCCTCCTCCTCAAAGGCCCGGACAAACCACCGCTCGCCCCGTCCAGCTATAGACCCTTGTGCATGCTCAATTCAACTGCCAAGCTGCTCGAACGACTCCTACTCTCCAGGCTAAATCAACATCTCGACTCGACCGGACAACGATCGGAAAATCAGTACGGGTTCCGGCACGGGCGGTCAACGGAGGACGCCATCCAGAGGGTCATCTCCGCTGCCCGAGGAGCCGCCTCCGGCGCCACTCAACATCGCGACCTCTGCGTGGCGGTGTCCCTCGATGTGCGCAACGCGTTCAACACAGTTCCCTGGCCGCGCATCGACGCCGCCCTCAGAAGGAAAAACGTTCCCGCCTACATAAACCGGACCGTTCGCTCGTATCTCCAAGACAGAACCCTACTCGTCGGCGAGGCGTTAACGGCACGCAGGACCACCTGCGGAGTCCCACAGGGCTCGGTCCTCGGACCGTCCCTGTGGAACGCGTTCTACGACGAACTGCTTGACATCGACATGCCGCCCGGAGCGCAACTGGTCGCCTTCGCCGACGACGTGGCCGTCGTAGGAACGTCCCGGACCGGCCCGTCCGCAACCGCCCTCCTGAATCCGGTGCTGCAAACCGTTAGCACGTGGATGCGCGACAACGGACTCGCAGTCGCGCCACAAAAATCCGAGGCCGTCGTCCTGACCGGGAAGTACGTCTTTACCGACCCAGCCCTAATTGTCGACGGGCACGCCGTCCCAGTGAACAAGTCCATACGATACCTCGGCGTACAGCTGGACACACGGCTGTCCTTCACCGAGCACATCGCGAACGCGTCAAAAAAGGCAACCAAATCGGCCAACGCCATCGGCAGGCTGATGCCCAACCTAGGTGGACCGGCCCAGGCGAAACGGGCACTCCTGGGGTCGGTCACCAACAGCAAACTGCTCTACGCCTCTACCGTCTGGGCCACAACCGGCGTCAAGCGCGCCAAGAACAGGAACGCAATGGCCCGCGCCCAGCGCGCCACCGCCCTGCGAACCACAAGGGCTTACCGCACCGTTTCCGCCGACGCATCTTCGCTCCTGTCGTCCATGCTGCCGGCCGATCTCCTGGCACACGAGAGGGCTAGAGTCAGAGATCGTCTGAGCGACGCAGACGAACTCAGATCGAAGCAGGCGGTCAAGACCCGCGAGAGGGAGATCTCAATCGCGTCCTGGCAGTCCAGATGGGATCGGGCCGCACTCGCCCCCGGAGCCGTCGGACGCAGGTGGACCCACCGTCTACTGCCCAACGTAGCCCGCTGGCTGACCAAGCCCCCGATGGACCTGACCTTCCACCTCACGCAGGCACTAACCGCACACGGATGCTTCAGAAGCTATCTCCTAAGATTTAACAGGGCAGAGGACAGCTACTGTTATTACTGCATGCACCCGGACGACACCGCCGAGCACACTCTGTTCGACTGCCCGAGGTGGGAGGACGAGCGCTCCACCTTGGTCAGGCTGCTCCGACGGCCCCCGCGTCCCGCCGACGTCGAGGAAATCCTCTGCGGCCCCCGTTCAGACGATCTACCAGACGATCCGGCGGCAAGACTCAGGGTACTAGATCAGGCAATGACCAACCGACGTGAACTCACCGGCATGATCGAGGCGATCATGGCCGCCAAAGAGGAGGACGAACGGGAGGAACAACGATGAAGGACGGATCGCAGACACACTCCGTAGCTGCAACAGCTGCACGTCGGAGGTGTCACCGACCACCGATCCTTCATCCCCACCACCTGTGACACCACGGGAGGGTGAGGCGATCACGGCATCGCGGCATCCCAACCGGATATCGAGATACCAAGGACGGCTGCCTCAGGTCGGCCACCTACACGGACTTGTACGCGACTACCAGGGCGGCGGACTCCGGTCGGCCCGCCAATACGGACCTGTACGCGACCACCAGGGCGGCGGACTTCGGTCGGCCCGCCAACACGGACATGTACGTGAATACGAGGGTGACTGACTCCGGTCGGCCCGAGAAACTCACGCCTAACGATCAAACTCCAATTAATGTAATTGTATAACTGTCATGTAAGGGGGGTAAGTCGGGGAATTGTCCCGTCTACCCCCCCGTATGTATAAATTCTGTTATTGTTATTCAATAAACGATGGCGGCGCCGCGGCAGTAATGCGAAAGCAATTCCCGCGGCGCCGTCGGTTCAAACACGAAAAAAAAAAAAAAGGTTAGGTTAGGTTAGGTTAGGTTAGGTTAGGTTAGGTTCGCTATCCAAGAGGTACTGAAGACGGCACGCGCAGCGGGAAGGGGAGCGGTGCAGAACAGGCACCTCTGCGCTGTTGTGACGCTGGATGTTAAAAACGCATTTAACACGGCGCCTTGGCTACTAATCGATGCGGCTCTGCATAGGTCGGGGGCCCCTGGATACCTGACAGGCATTATGCGGTCCTACATGTCGGAGCGGGAAATTCAATACGGAGCAGGGTCAAGCCTGCAAGTAACCTGCGGCGTTCCACAGGGTTCCGTCTTAGGACCAACGCTGTGGAACCTCTTTTACGACGGCATTCTGCGACTACCGGTTCCAGATGGTGTCAAGCTCGTGGCATTCGCTGACGATGTGGCAGTCGTAGCTGTAGCCCACAATGCCGGCCTTATGGAACAACTCGTGAACCCTGTCCTCTGCGAAGTGGCGCAATGGATGTCGACAAACGGCCTGACCCTAGCACCAGAAAAATCCGAATGCATCATATTGACAGGCAAGCACGGTTTTGGATCGCCACAGCTCAAAATCCAAGGAGTGCAGGTACCAGTAAGACGGGATATACGTTATCTAGGGGTGCAACTGGACACCCGACTCTCGTTTGTCGCGCACGCCACCTCTGTTGCCTCAGCAGCAAGGAAAGCGGCTACCGCCCTCGGCAGGCTAATGCCGAACATCGGGGGCCCGTCACAAGCGAAGCGGAAACTGCTCATGAGCGTGGTCCACAGCAGGCTATTGTATGGCGCCCCAGTATGGGCGGAGAGTGTCCAAGGCGTGAAAAAGTCGAAGGACGCGCTGCTGCAAGCTCAGAGAACTGCCGCACTCAGAGTCATCAGGAGTTACAGGACGGTGTCGGACATGGCGTCGTTGGTACTAGCCAAAATGCCTCCTGTGTTCCTACTGGCGAGTTCGAGGAAAAGGGTTGCTGAATCCAGGAAGACCGGAAACCTCCTGTCAAAAGCAGAGGAAACAAAGGAAATAATCCGGCAGTGGCAACAAGAATGGGACTCCACAGAGAAGGCCGCGTGGACCAAACGGTTGATTCCGGAGCTGGAGAGATGGTGGTATCGGGGGCCGAGCCAGGTGAGCTTCCACATGGCCCAGGCGCTCACGAACCACGGTTGCTTTCAGAAGTACCTGTGGTCCAGGAAGAGGGCTCAAAGTCCGACTTGTTGTCATTGCTCGGCGGAAATAGACGACGCGGAGCACACCATTTTCGTGTGTCCTTTTTGGGATGAAGACAGACGAGAGCTGACGCTGCTTCTCCGGAGGTCACCTAGTCCCGAAGATGTAGCTGACTTACTGTGCGGGCCGTCAATTGAAGAACTGCCCACGGACCCAATTCAAAGGCGCAGAATCCAGGAGGCTGCTTCCAAGATGGCATCAGCGTTCTCGGATATGGTGGAGAGGATTATGGGCCGTAAGGAAGAACTGGAAAGAAGGAGGCAAGGAGTGCCACGAGCGGCAGAAGATTAACACCTTAGTTAAGTTAATTATTGTAGGCCGAACCAGCCAAACCTAGGGTGGTTAGAGGCCCCCAAATATTGTTAGTGTTAAGATATTGTAATGTACATTGTAATATTGTATCGCTAAATAAACGATGTGGACAGGGAGGCAGTAATGGGCACCCAAATTTCCCTCCCTGCCCACGATTCCAAAACAAAAAAAAAAAAAAAAAAAAAAAGGTTAGGTTAGGTTAGGTTAGGTTAGGTTAGGTTAAGTCCAGCGGTGGCTGACGTTGCAGTAACAAGTGCTCCCGGGCAATCTTCGTTTATCTTTGGCAATACCGAACCGTTTTTTGCGCCGTAAGTTTTGATCGACGCGTTACTCCGTTCCGCATCGACCGGTGCAAACTGCGCGAAATTCGGACACGAACTCGCAGAGTTATCACGTATTCAATTTTTCCGCGTGCTTTTCGGCTACCGTGCTACGCACGGAAAAGTGTTTCGGTTAAAAAGTGCGCGTTCGGGCCGGTGTCGGTTTTGAGTCGGCCTGAATAAAATCGACCGTGCTCTTCCGCATCGTTCTGCGCAACGTGCGCCGAGGAAAACTCACCGGGCGCCGAGGAAAATCGTTTTTCCGGACCCCCCGCCTCCGGTGGATTCGCGGGCGAACGGCGAGGCCCAGGTCTGCGCGCGGACGTCTGCTGCAAGCGGCCCGGTGAGACGAAGCCGAGGACACCTCGCCCGACGAGGTCCGACGAATACCGGGTGAGTAAACCTAGTTTTTCTTTGCCCCCTATCCTTTTACACGGCCGCCCAAAGCCGCCGTGTAAAAAACGGGAATCCCAACCGGTCAGCTGTTTCCGCGTCGGGGAAGAACTGACCCAGCGTGATAAGGCGACGGTGACCAGTTTGCGACGTGTGACCTAGTGTCGGTGCACAAGTGACGGCGTCACCTGTCCCCCTGGCGGGAAATTCAAATTTACCTCCACCATGGAGGTAAACGTTTTGTGACTTAACTTGAAAACCGTACGTCGGAGAGAGCCGGGGAAAACGGCAAAGACTTTGCCGTGGGGCACCGCTTACATTCCCCCCATCGGGAACATAAGCCCCCACCCCCCCCAGTTTTTTGCCGATAACTCGGCGGGGTTTCATTTTAGGGGCTCGGGAAAAATTTTTTGCCCTCCCAAAACCCCCTGACCTGCCACGACGGCAACGAATACGGACCCGCAAACCCGAACCCGCTACCTCCCCCAGGAGTGGAGATAGGGGTACGACAAATCCGGGGTTCTTCGACAACCTCAAAGTGCGGATCAGGTCACCGATACCTTCGGATTGGGTGCACCTGCATCTGTATCTTGGACAGGTGTCACAGGGGAACCGGTAGCAACAAAGGGGGCAAGGGTCGCCGGACCTCCCCCTTGCCATGGAAGAGTCGGTACAGACCAACGTCCTAGAGGGCGCGGGTACTCATTCCACTCAGGATCTGCTGTATACGCATGTAAAGTCCTTGGGCAAGACACTGATGACCCAGGATGGGGGCATCAACTTGCTGGCAACAAAAACGGCGGTTCTTGAGAGTATGGTGGACAAGCTACGCAGCGAAAGCGGGAAGGCCGCAATAAAAGACGTCTTGAAGGTGGTTGCCGCGCTCATCGAGAGCCGGGAGAAAGTGACTTTAGCGTATAACGTGGTGGCGCATCACGTGAAGGGTGTCAATCGTAAGACGGATGAAATGGCTCCGCAGATTGTCACCGCCGATGCAGTGACTCAGTCCCCTTGCTGGTGGGATATTGCGGGTCCGCCACAGCAGAAGAGGGACCGCGCAGCAACAGCGGACAATGTGGGTGTAACGGCGGAAATGCCCCCTCCTAAGTGGACCGAGGTAGTGAGGAAGGGGAGGTCGAAAGTACAGACACCCCTGACAGCGGCGACGACGGAGAAGGTAGTCAAAACGAAGCCCGCACAACAACAACGAACCAGAACCCGTCCCCTAGCCATACTGGTGGACGTTAGTAGGGAGGACTTCCCCGAGCTGGCGAAGAAAATTCGCGGCGAGGCGTGCCGCGACATAATAGGGAACCGCGTCGTAGGAATGAGACAAGCAAAGTCCGGTGGTCTCCTCATCGAGGTGCGTGGCAACACGGAAGACGTGTCTGCGGTTAGAGCAGAAATCGCTAGATCTGCAGGAGCCGATATTGGCGTTAGGACATTACAGCAGAGGGAGCTGTTGGAGGTCAGGGACCTGGACCAATGGTCAGACGGACCTGAAGTTCTCGCGGCCATAGCATCGGCCACTGGGTGCGATACGGGTGTACTAAGGCTCGCCGGTCTGCGGAAGCGTTATGGTGGAGCGCAACTTGCTTTGGTCTCCGCACCCAAAGAAGTTACTCAAGCAATCCTAAAACAAGGAAGGCTGAGGGTTGGTATGGTGAGCTGTAGCGTCCGGATCTGCGATGAAAAGATTAGATGTTTTCGGTGTCTGGCATATGGCCACACAGCGAAGGATTGCTCCGGGCCGGACAGAACGGAGTGTTGCAGGCGTTGCGGACAGAACGGCCACTTCGCTAAAGTTTGTGCGGCTACGCAAGACGATGCGCTATCGTTCGCGAAATCATTGGTGGCAATCGGTCAGACCAGCAGGGATGGTGTGACGGCGGCTGTAGTGAATACCCAGCCACAATGATTCGCGTCTTACAGGTCAATGTAGGCGTGTGTAGAGCGGCTCAGGACCTCGCCCTGGCGACAGCAGCAGAGAGACAAGTCGACGTAATCGCCTTCAGCGAACAATACCGCGACAGGGACGAGGAGAACGCTTGGTACGCCGACGCTAGCGGGCGAGCGGCGATCGTCGTCCTGTCTGCCCAACCCATCCAAATCGTAGGACCACGTCAGCAGGGCTTTAGGTGGATCCAGGTGAACGGCTACCGCCTGTACAGCTGCTATTGTTCGCCCAACGTGGCACTGTCCGTCTTCGAGGACTTCCTGAGCGCGCTCGAGACGAGCGTCAGAAGCTCACCCTGCCCGACCATCATCACCGGCGACTTCAACGCAAAATCCCGCGAGTGGGGCAGCCCTAGAGAAGACAACAGGGGGAAAGCACTGGCTGACCTCTCCGCTTCACTCGGTCTGACAGTGTGCAACCAGGGCCAACCGACGTTCGTCAGGGGGGCATCTGAGTCGCACATTGACCTCACCTTTGTAACGCGGTCCGCGACGTGCTGGGTCGACGACTGGAAGGTCCTCGACGAAGAGTCGCTGAGTCTGCATAAATACGTAGAGTTCGCCGTGAGAAATGCAGACCAGCGCGGGCAGGTGCCTAGCGCTCGCAAGGGGTGGGCATACCGGAAGCTGGATCACGGGAAGCTGACCGAGGCCCTAAAACGCGACGCCCAGCCCTTGGCACCCACGGCTGCGGTTGCGTGCCGACAAGTAGTCGACTGGCTGACGCGCGCGTGCGATGCGAGTATGCCGAGGTCCGGTAAGGCAAAACGTTGTCCCGTACCCTGGTGGACCACGGACATCGCCGAGCAGCGATCGAGATGTCACAAGGCTAGACGGATCTACACCAGACTCAGGAAGAGGACGGACGACGCCGGGTGCGCCGAACAGCTTGCGACCTTCAGAGCTGAGCGCAAGCTCTTGGTGACCAAGATACGTGCGGCCAAGGACGAAAATTGGAGGAAGCTGTGCGAACTGGTAGACAACGACCCGTGGGGCCTCCCCTACCGCATAGTAATGAAAAAGCTAAATCGTAAGAGAACTATACCAGGGCTAGATCTGCCTGGCAGACTGGACAGTATAGTCAAAACCCTGTTCCCGACGCAACCTATGTTCCCGAGAGACATCATACCGGTCACACAGGAGGACCTCGACCGGGCATGCTTCACTATCGACGAGGTAAAATCGGCAGCGAGGGGACTGCCGAACGGCAAGGCGCCAGGACCCGACGGAGTTACAAACGAGGTACTGAAGGTCGCCGTTAACCTCTACCCCCAGTCCTTCGCAGAAATTGTCAACAGCTGCATTAGGAGCGCGTACTACCCGCCGGAGTGGAAGATGGCCAACCTGGTGCTCCTGCACAAGCCGGGCAAGGCGTTGGATAATCCGTCTGCGTACCGCCCCTTATGTATGCTCGACTCGGTTGGCAAGTGGTTCGAGAAATTGCTGACGGGGAGGCTACGCGAACACCTCACGAAGACTGGCCAAGCGAGTAATCAATTTGGTTTTCGACCGGGAATGTCCACTCTGGACGCGATGTCCAGAGTGCGTGCTGCTGTTGACCACGCAAATGCGAGGGGGCAGGCCTACAAGCTCTTTGTAGGCATGCTAACTCTTGACATAAAAAATGCCTTCAACAGCGCACGCTGGGACAAAATCCTTGAAGCACTGAAGCGGAAGAAAACCCCGCCATACTTATATAATATGATAGGGCAGTACCTTTCAGAAAGAAAGATAATCGTTCACGCGCCAGACGGGAGCGCCAGACCTGTGGATGTCAGCTGCGGTGTGCCCCAGGGATCGGTCCTCGGGCCAGATCTTTGGAACGTCTTGTACGACGATCTTTTGGGCATCCCACTTCCGCCGGACGTCGAAATTATTGCATTCGCTGATGACGTAGCGCTAATGGCCACGGCGACGGTACCCTTTCTGCTGGAGGAGAGGCTCCAACAGGCCCTCGGCGACGTGACGGTTTGGCTGGCCGCAAACGGGCTGGAGCTGGCCATCGAGAAGTCGGAAGCGATACTGCTGACCAATCGAAACAAACACAACCATATGGTAGTAGAGTTTGCAGGTCACAGATTCGAGTCCAAAAACGCGGTGAGATACCTAGGTGTAACAATCGACCCGAGGCTACACTTTATGGAGCATGCTGAGTTAGCAGCTAAAAGAGCGTCTGACACCTGCCGCCATCTCACGCAGATCCTCCCAAACCTCCGAGGACCCAGACAGCGGACGAGGAAAGTGCTGGCGACGGTGGTTACATCCCGGCTATTGTACGGAGCTCCGTTCTGGTTCCCATCAATAACATCCGAGGCAATGCGGAAGATGGAGGCCGTGTACCGCAGAGTGATGTTGAGGGTCGCCTGCTGTTACCGCACGGTATCATATGACGCAGCGGCTGTCGTGTCCGGCATGCCACCA
Organism: Nasonovia ribisnigri; assembly: GCA_027563435.1. Classification (NCBI taxonomy): domain Eukaryota; kingdom Metazoa; phylum Arthropoda; class Insecta; order Hemiptera; family Aphididae; genus Nasonovia; species Nasonovia ribisnigri. The sequence goes on along the minus strand of JANEHU010004262.1, from coordinate 7,682 downwards.
CTTTCGATGCTGGCCGAGGAGCGGCAATTGATTCACGGGGGCATCATTAAAAGTGTTGCCAAAGACCGTTTGATGAACAGGTGGCAAACGGCCTGGGAGAGTTCGGAGAAGGGTAGGTGGACCTATCGGCTGATCAAGGAACTCGCACCCTGGATGAGCCGGAAGCATGGGGAAGTGTCGTTTCATCTCAGCCAGGTACTGACCGGGCACGGCTGCTTCGGCGAGTACCTACTTCGGTTTGGGAAAACCGACAGCGACAGTTGCGCGCTGTGCGGGGCGGCACCCGACTGCGTGGAACACGCAGTGTTCCAGTGTGACGCGTTCCATCATTGGCGGACCGAAGCGTGCGTCTACCTCGGTGTCGAACACCTCTTGCCGGAGACCCTCATCAGCCTGATGCTGAGGTCCAAGGCGGATTGGCAGAGGATTTCGACGCTCATCGGAAGGATCATGGTGACCAGGGAACGTGATGAACGGAGGAGACAGCAGGCACCAGGTGGTGTGCAGTGACCGAAAGGAAGTACGAGCACTCGAGAGCGGCGGACTCCGGTCGGCTCGAGAACTAGGGCAGGCACGAGAGTTCAAGAGCGGCGGACTCCGGTCGGCTCAAGAAGATTCAAGTTGCAGAACGAAGAAAAACATGAATAAAACGGTTTTCATTATTATATTATATTTGTGAGGTTGTTTACTGGGGCACCGTCCCCTGTAGACGACTAATTCCAGTTGTAAATAATTTATTATTTTTTGTGAGGTTGCACTAAGGGGTATTGTCTCTGAAGGCAACCAAATGTTGTTGTGCATCTATTAATAAATGATGTGACTAGGCGGAAGCAATGTCGAACGACAATCCCCGCCTAGTTACGGTTCCAAACTTGAAAAAAAAAAAAAAAAAAAAGGTTAGGTTAGGTTAGGTTAGGTTAGGTTAGGTTAGGTTAGGTTAGGTAGGTTAGGTTCCCCCCCGACGGGACCCACCTTGACGTGGTGGGGGGGCTCACTGACCCGGTCAGTGCCAAGAGGTTCCCAACTCCGCGGTCCTGACTTTAACTAGTTGGGGCCGGAGCCTCCAGAGCCGCCTCTGACCTTAACCGGTTGGGGGTGGCAGGTACGAAACCACCTGCTACCATTAGCAAACGGATCCTGAAGGAAAACAGCAAACCACAACGAGAAGGCCACTCACTAAAACCAAAAGATGGATCAAAACGTTAAAGGAAATTCTACCCCTGTCACAGGCCCTCACGGATTCGGGGGGAGGGCCGTCCATCAGGCAGCAGCAGACGGAAACCGGAAACTAGGAAATGATGATTATGAAGACACGATATCGGACGTTCCAGGAGTCTTTTGCGAAAAGGACTATCCAATCACTATCGAGGACATTGACGACATTAGAGGATTCGATGAGGACCAGATTGCCTCCAATGTACTGGAAGTACATGACAATCTGAGTGATGAAATTGCTAAGTTGGCGCGAATAGCAAATGAAATGTTCACTTTTTCAAACACTACGAGGAATCTTCACAAAAAAATGAAGGACTGGTGCGCTGAACTTAAAAGAAGGTCTGACAGGGTGGTCAAGTCAAGTAGATGTGCATACCCTTTTGTAGAGGTGGCCAGCGAAAAGGTGCTAAACCTTTCGCACAGCATACTGGAGATGAGTATGTCTTCCACAGTCAGGAAAGACACGGCGGAGAAGAACGTTGGAACCGATGACCTCCTCCCGATCAGCAGAAGCGAAAAGAACAGACCAGCTACCAACGACATCGGGCAGGCACGGAGCGCTCTGGGTAACCAACCCAAACAAGAAGGTCCCATACCGGAGAATCGGAAGAAGAAATCGAAGATGAAGGGCACAAGGCCAACGGCAGTTGTTTTCAACAAAGAGGGCCTTACATACGCGGAGATGCTAAAAAAGATACGGCAGGATACGAGTATCCAAAACGAGGGGCACAAGATTGATGCTGTCAGCAGAACCACCAGCGGCAAACTGCGCATAGTGCTAAGACGAAACGCCGACAACACTGACGACCTCACTAAGGCGATCTCTCAGGCGATCGGAGACGGAACAACGATTAAAACTTTGGCAGACAGAAGCCAGATAGAAATCAATGATATTGACGAAGAAGCCACTGACGAAGAAATTAGGCAAGCCGTCATGTCAGCGGCGGGGGTCCAAGCGAACCCAGCAGTACTGAGGGTGAGGAATTTCGCGAGACGTGGGACAAAAACGGCGATAGTTGTCGTTCCGTCCAGTTTAGTGGCCAAACTCACCTCAAAGAGACTCCGCATCGGCTACGTAAATTGCAGAGTCAGGAGGATGGCTGAAATTATTAAGTGCTACAAGTGCCAAAACTTCGGCCACACCCGCAGCTCATGCGACGGACCTGAACGCAGTAAGCTATGCTGGAGATGCGGAAAAGAAGGACATAGGAACAGGGATTGCAAGAATCCCCCGAAATGCGCATTATGCGATGGCGCAGGCGAAAAGGATGATCACGTGTTGGGCAGCTATCGTTGCCATTCCTACAGACGGGCAGTCGACATCAGGAGCCGAAAAGAAGCGGAGGTGAGGAGACGAGGGGTTAGGTTAGGTTCACAGTCCGGCTCCGAACGCCACAGTCCGGCTCCGAACGCCATACCGACAGCACGCACCTCCGTATCGCTCCCGTCGAGTTTTTTGTTTTCGCGGAAAACATCAAACCGATCCGTTCGATTCAGGTACCTATCGATTCGTCTCGACACCGCCGTCACGCCAAGACATCGCGCGTCGAATTCGGTGCAGTTCCGCCCGAGAAATCGCGATAACAGTGACTCGCAATCCGCCGCCGCCGCCTAAATAAAGCTTGTTCGCAAAGTGCGTCTGATCCGTTCGTTCGCAGTGTCTATCGCTTCAGCTGCACCGCACTAAGCGAAAAAGTCTTCGCGCGTGAACGTAGGTGCAAAAGCCAGTGCATAACGGCGAGTTAAGTGCGCCGCGGCCGGCTACCCGCTCGCACGGCCACCAAATAACCGCCGATCCCCGGCGAACCAGACATCCAACAGCCCCGTTCGACACACCAAAAAATCTGCGACAACATCACGGATCGATTGGTGTACTCAGCGGGCCTGTAAGTCCAACAGAATAAATTTCCGACAAGGGTAAGTGAAGTTAAAAACACTACCTAAGATAACACGGCCGCCCGGTTTTTGACACCGCGATCGCGTCGGTCGCGCGCGCAGCGATACCCGCGGCAGCCGCAACAGCCGCCACCGCGATCGCGTCGGTCTCGCCGAATTTCCGATTTTGAAAACGCCGGTGCGTGAGAACCAGCGCTCGGAGAGCGCTGCGGAAAACAGACGCAAGGTCGGGGCACCCGCCCGCACCCCCACGCGAAAGTTTTCCCCTCACCCCGTTTTCAAAATCACCCGCAACTCCGGCCCCGAAGGTCCCACGACACCGGGACTCAGGCACCAGCCCCCGAGGCACCTCCCGGACGAGGTCCCCCCTACGGAAAACCCAAAAATCCCCCCCCCCTCCCCTTCGCGACCCCGTTTTTTCAGACAACCAGCCATGCCGTCCTCCGTCCCAGACGACTGGGAAATGGACGCCTTCTCCGACCACGGCCCTCAGCGCAAGAGGAAGCAAGCCAGCTCCCCGGCCGCAGACACCCAGGTCAAGAAGACGAAGAATAAGACGCCCAACACCGCTACTTCGACAACAACCAAAACACCGACCACCTCAGGCTCCGGCAACGCGCTCACCACAGCTACTAGAGCCACGGAATATGCATGCGAGCTCGTCCGAAGCCTCGCGGACGAGTTCTACTCCGAGGAGCTCATCGGCCCCTGCCTGTCCAAAGTCGCCAGAGCACTCGAGCAAGTCTGTAACGCTCTGAAACTGCTCGAAAAGGACCAACGGCCGCCACCCGGCAAAAAAGACGCCTCCACCGCCACCGAGCCCAACACCGGCACGCCTGCCGCCAACGAACCGAAGACTTCCTCCAAGCCCGCCGGAAAAACCGGCCAAACGGCCAACGGCAACAGACGTCAGAGGAAGACCAAAAAATCCAAGCTGGACCAAAGGACCCCCGCGGGCAACACCTCCGCGCAGGCCAAAACGGCTCCGCCTTCCGAGGCAACCTCACAACCCGGAAAAACCCAACCCGAAGAACCCGAAGAACCATTCACACTGGTGGCGAACACCAGGAGCAAGCCAAACGCTCACAGACCCCAGACGTCCAGGAAAACCGCTGTGAGACCCGCAGCCGTCCTGATCAAGGTCGGCGAAGGACGAACCTACGCGGACACGCTCCGTCAAGTCAGGGGCACGCAAATCGACTTCGAAGGCCTTGGAACCCACGTGACCTCCATGAGGAAAACCCTCAAAGGCGACCTGCTCGTCGAGCTCACCAGGGGCGCCAAGGCCTCTGCAGCCACCGCAGCCATCCGCGACAAACTGGCCGAAACCATGGTCGGATCAGTGGTCACCAGGCTCCGGCACACCGCTGAAGTCGAGATCACCGACCTCGACGAGGTCACCACGAAGGAGGAAGTCCTGACCGCCATCCTCAAGGCCTTGTACGGCGACGATCTCCCCTCCGCCAACGAAGACGTCAAAGTCACCGGACTCTGGGCCACCCGGGACGGCCGACAAATGGCTACCGCCACCGTCCGGGTCGCGGACAGCCAAAAGCTGACCTCCATTCGTGTCGGTTGGACGCAATGCCGGGTTCGGCCTCGCAGACCCGAACCAGCACGGTGCTACCAGTGTCACGGCTTTGGCCACGGCACGCGGCAGTGCACTGGGCCTGACCTCTCACACGCGTGCAGGAGATGCGGCCAAAACGGTCACACGCAGGCCACCTGCACCGAGGGAGAAGACCAATGCGTGGCGTGCGACCGCATGAAGGCACCACGCACACCACACAAGCCCGGATCCGGGGCTTGCGCGGCCCGAAGAAGAGCGATCAACGAGCTACACTCCTCCGCCCAAAAATGAAAATTAACGTCCTTCAGATAAACCTCAACGGTAACTGGGCGGCGGAGCAGCTGATGGCGCAGACGGCGGATGAAACCGGGGTGGACATTTTGATCGTGTCTGAACCGGCCACTCACCACGGACCTGAAGACAGATGGTGTTTCAGCACCGAGCGCAAAGCAGCCGTGGGAACGTCGAGACACTCCGCTCTCAGCCACGACCACCGGGGCTCGGGCAACGGGTTCGCCTGGCTGTCCTTTGGTCAATTGACGGTTTTCAGTTGTTACCTGAGACCCGGCGCCTCACTACACGAGTACGGCCTCTTCCTCAGCCACCTCGAGGCAGCAATCCGTTCGAGAGGAAACGCCTCGATCATACTCGCCGGCGACTTCAACGCCTGGAACGTGGAGTGGGGTTCGAGGGTCAACAACCCCAGGGGTGGTCCGCTCTCCGACCTCGCAGCCAGCCTGGGGCTAACACTCGCGAACACCGGAACCGCCCCCACCTTCGAGAGAGGGGCGTACAACTCGATCATCGACCTAACATTCTACCGAGGCGTCCAGCTCGCGGGATGGCACGTTCCGGACTCGGAGACGCTCAGCGATCACAACTACGTCCGCTTCAGTACAACCGATCGGTCTCAGGCGTTGGCCCCAGCCGTTCCTCCCGAAAACACCCACCGCGGTTGGTGTATCAAGAAGCTTGACAGGGACGCCCTGCTCCGCCACCTGACATCAGTTCGGCTGGAAGCCCAGGCCGGGGACGCAAGCGTCGGGAAGGCGCTGGCGGCGGCCGAGGCACTGGATAAGTTGCTGGTGAGCGCCTGTGAGGCGTCAATGCCCCGTAAAAGGACCGGTCCTCAGCCCAGACGACCAGCGTACTGGTGGTCGGACGGTATCGCCGAGCTCCGAAGAAGGGCCCTGGCCCTCCGCAGGCGCTACCAAGCCTGCTTCAGGCGAAGTGGTCACCCCGGAGTCGAAGAGGCCAGAGGCTGCTACACCGCGGCCAGGAGAGAACTCCGAACCGCAATAAGGGAGTCGAAGCGGAAAGCCTGGGCGGACCTCTGCTCCTCGGTCGACACCGACCCGTGGGGCAGTCCGTACAGGCTGGTGATGAAAAAGCTCGGCGTTCGCAATCCAGCGTTGGATTCCAGGGGCAGGGAGGCTGCCATCGCCGACTCACTGTTCCCCGCGGCCCCAATCACCCACTGGGACCTGGCTCCGTCCGCGGCCGTGCGGGATATCTTTCAGGCCTTCGATCCGGACCGAAACACTTTGGAGTTTGTCATGGCTATCCCGGAGTTCAAAGCAGAAGAACTTTCCAGGGCAGTGAAGAGGCTAGCACCGGGGAAAGCGCCTGGTCCGTCCGGGATTCCCAACGAGGTACTCAGGGACCTCGCGCTCACCCAGCCACGCGCAGTGCTCAGGGCGTTCAACGACTGCCTGGAGTCTCTGACTTTTCCACCCAGCTGGAAGAGGGCACGGCTCGTGCTGCTGAAGAAAGGCCCGAACAAACCCCGCGACGCACCATCAAGCTACAGGCCGATATGTATGCTAGACTCCCAGGGCAAGCTGCTGGAGCGGCTTCTGCTGCAAAGGCTGGAGGAGCACATGGACGCCCACGGGGGGCGGAGAAGAGCCGCCAATCAATTCGGGTTCAAGAAGGGTGTGAGCACCGAGTCGGCCATCGGAAGAGTCCTAGACATCGCCGCCAGGGCAGCCATCACCCCAAGGAAGAAGAGCCTGTGCGTCCTAGTCACACTAGACGTGCGTAACGCGTTTAACTCTCTGAGGTGGCCAGTCATCGACTCCGCACTGAGAGCCATGAACACCCCGGAGTACCTGGTGGAGATGCTGCGGTCATGGCTGTCCAACAGAGTGTTGATGACGGGCGAGGAGCTGGACGAGAGGCCGGTGACCTGCGGAGTGCCACAGGGGTCCGTCCTAGGCCCGGCCCTCTGGAACGTGGCGTACAACTCCCTCCTCACGATGGACGTGCCGCCTGGCGTACAGCTCGTCGGCTTCGCTGACGACTTGGCCGTAGTCGGAACGGGAGTGACAGGCGCGCTGCTGGAGGAGGCCGTGAATCCGACACTCGTCGCCATCGACGGGTGGATGAGGAGCAGGGGACTCGAGCTCGCCCACCAAAAGAGCGAAGCTATAATCCTGTCAAGGAGACGGGCGTTCGTCCCGCCGCAACTCACGGTCGGCGGTCATCCGATCCCGCTCCGCGACCGCCTGAGGTACCTTGGGGTCATCCTGGACAAACGACTGACGTTCGCAGCCCATGTCGAGACCGTCGCCGGGAAGGCAGCCCGCTCCGCCACGGCACTGGCAAGGCTGATGCCCAACGTCGGGGGCCCAGTGCAGTGGAAGAGAAGGCTGCTGAACTCTGTCGTCGAAAGCCAACTCCTATACGCCGCCCCGGTGTGGATCGAGGCAATCGCCGGCGTGGCCAGGACCAGGACGAACCTGATTCGGCCGCAGAGGACAGCGGCGCTGAGAACGATCCGAGGGTACCGAACCGTGTCGGACGAGGCCGCGCTGGTCCTGGCCTGCATGATACCGGCAGACCTGGTGGGCTTGGAGCGACGGCGAATCGGGCAGCGGCTCCGTGCGGTGCTGGACCCCGGGGAGCAGCGGCCGTCGAAAGGTGCGGTTAAGCGGCAGGAAAGATCTCTCACGCTGACGAGGTGGCAGACGAGATGGAGGACGTCGTCGAAGGCAGCTTG